>JBBPCZ010000136.1:30354728-30368544 GCA_037974445.1 Brycinus macrolepidotus | reverse complement strand
GCCTAGTGGTCTTGGGAATCGAACCCACGACTTCCTGATCGCAGGGCGAACGCCCTAACCACTAGGCTACCAGCTGCCCCAATCGACCAATGCATTTAATGTTCACTAACAGCACAATGAGTATAAATGTGCAGTTCCATTCCTCAGTCCACTATAAAGTGCCTTTAAATTAAACGACGGCTAGGAAAGTTAGCTTGCTAGCTATTTTTAGCATTCATATTCAGGAAAGTGTAGTAGGCCGCAAGGTACAACATGACAACACTGCAGCAAAAAATAATTAAAATGCAAAGTCTATTGGTCAGCTTTAACAGCTCAAAGCATCTAAAAGTACTGATGTAAAATGTGCCCACAGATTGACGACGGAGGGCCTGAGGTTGTGAAAAACAAACTCTGGACAGCAGTCAGTCAAACTCAACGTCCTCTTATTTCCAGCAAATCTGTGTTTCTAGCGGAAGAGACAAGTGCTCTTAAGGGTACCTTGTTTGTCAATAAAGGTCACAGCAAGGCTGGGAACGACCAAAAATACTCCTGCAGAATACTGGGCCGGTAGCCAAACAGAGATTTCACATGGAAACTGTGCTCCCTTATGAAACTCAGATACAGCTGTTCTCTTGCGGTTTTGGTTTCATTGCCCCCGGCATCCACATGGTGGTGGTGGGAGGTTCTCTTTGCTCCTGATCTAGGACCAGTCAGGCTGTTTGTCTTGCAGGAATATGGTGTATAAGTTATGGTGTGGAAAGTTTTAGGGCTCCTTTTCAGCTAGGAAGTCTCCTAAAAGACTCTAGAAAGCTTTCGAAGGGAACTCTGACTTGATTTGTGTGCCTTATGCCTAGTATACATGTCCAATATTATTTTTGTACCCAGTACCAGCTGGGCATAAACCAAACGCAGAGCTACAAGTACACGGAGATGTGGATCTTGGTAGTCTCTTTTATGCTGCTATGCAAACACATTCACATCCCAGGACTATCCATTTTATGTTTAGGGTAAATCTGACCGCATTAAATGTTTACGGCCTCTAAATTAATGTTTGACAGTTTTTTGACTTTGTATTAAATGACTTTTCCCAATTTAATGAGGAGAAACTGGTCAAACACAAAATGAACACGATGTGTTTTCAGTGTCTGTACACATTTTGTACACATTGTTGTTCACTGGGGGTCAGCTTGACCCCAGCCTGTTTTAGCTGTATTAAACATAAGAAATACCAACATTTACACACTGTGTGGTTGTTTTGGATGATATTAAGGGAACTGGAATATGCAATTTTATAATTTTCAAAAAACGCTCTGCTCTAGGGCCATAACTGGACATAATCATACATGCAGGGGTGTGAGAACCACTGATGGTTCACATGAAATGGGGGAGGGAAAACATTTTAAAGCAGAACTTTGATATTTCCTACCCTGTGGAGGCATTACATGTACGTTGTTTGTAGTCAACAAAGATACAAAGTACCTGACAATTTCTATTTCAACCATTTTCTGGAGGCTTAAATTGCTGTGGTCAAATTGGCCCCAAGCATAAAGGATGTTAGTAAATTGGAACATAACACAAGGGTTAACATGATCACTTTCTGACTGACCTCAAATAGGCCCACATACTAACTCGCCCAGTATATTTAGCTTTGCACAAGATGCTCCACTGCCCTGAGGGACACCGAACTGTTGATGTACCAGCACACATGCTATTTATTTGCAAATATACAATATAAATGTGTTTGAGAGAAAAAAGAAGACAAAAAATTGGCAACTGGTGTAGTTTGTGTATTCGACAGCTGGTCTATTGACTATGTAAAATATCAGAAGTCAGATAAGTCAAATAGCGGAAAATTAGACCTTACTAAAACTGACGCTTGTAATGGCTCTGACCAAATAGAAATGTCACACAGGCAAACGCCATCAGGTCACCACTGTCACAGTGTGATGTCATATGATTGCACTGGACTAAGTTCAACAGAACATAAAACAGTAAAAGTTCTTTCTCTTGGGTAATATTACACGCTAGGTAAAGCTGGAAAGGCTGAATGATATACTCACTTGATGTGGCGTAAGAGAGCGAGCAACAAAAATGCCAGACTGCCAGTAGAGGTCTTTTCTCTATTTACAATCAAAGTATTTTGCTTGGTGTAAACAACTTATTTTGATGTTACTGGACATGTACAACACTTTGAGACAGTCAAAGTTCCCTTTAAGACATATCCACATGGAAAGGGCTTCATCTTGATTTTTATATGAGTCTTAAAGAGTTATGATCTACTAAATGAATTACTACAATGGAAATTCAAAAGTTTGGCTCCATATTTAACCTCCATCCGCTGGGACCCAACCTGCACATGACACCAATTACTGAGAGGACACCAGAGACATCATCTAATGGGTTTAAAGACTTATTAAAAACATTAACCACTTAGTAGGACCCTATATAATTACAAAAAAAAAAACACACTAATGTCTCTGTATAAATCTAATGTATGTTTGCTTTAATGGGTACTCACACCTCTAAACTGACGCAGAACTGTACAAGCAAACAAATGTAATGGACCCTGACTGCTTTGTACAGATAATGTGGATGAGATCTATTTTCTTACTCCCCCTTTATTACACCTGGATTTAACACGTCAACTCATGGATCTTAGCTTTTAGGGCAGACAAAATGACTAGTAAAGGTTGATTAATCAGCTCATCAGACATCGCCTTGCAGAATTCAGAAATTCTTAGAGGGTGCAGAAGAGGGAAAACAGTCAAGGGCTGAAATGTGATGAGAGAGGACGTTTCCAAAAACAGCATCACATCTCTGAGTCCATCTCCAGAACCAAATCTGCCTCTTCTCGGGCTGCTGCTGAAAGCAGGAGACTTCAGAGACACAAAGGATGAGACACAGACCGGTTACTATTCACGTTTATCTCTTCCGTTCGAGAGGAACCGCATCTAATCAACGTCCTGGGAATCTGGGGCTGAAATCTTGCTGAACGTGACAGATCTGATAACAATTTTCATGTAAAATGCTTCACCTTGCATAAAACACATCGTTGACAACGTCTTTCCAAACAGCACGAAGCAAAAAGAGCCCTTATAAAAGAAAACTGACATGCTGACTAGATAAAAAAAAACCTTCTGGTCTCAAACAAAGGGGAAGCGAGATGCAAATTATTACTATTATCTGCGAGTTTTGTTTCCCACCCGTTTTCAGAAAGATCCCGCTACTGCGGCGGCATCAGTCACCCATTGGCGGACTGCTGGCGAACACAAACTACTAACCAATTACAGCGCAGGCCGCGGGATCGTCTAGCCAATCAGGACGCTGGGAAGGTGAGACTTGGCGGAAAACGGGTGGGAAACGAGACGTGCTCCTGGTTCCAGAGTCTCTCTCTGCTATGGCAACCGGAGTGCAGGCAGGTGAGAGACCTTCCAGCCCTACAGCTGATAGTAATTCACACAAACTGCTTAATGGAAAAAAGACAAAAAGCACAGGACCTAACTACACCGTTTCTTAGTTCACACCGAGTAGAATGTGGTGGTTAAATGGAGGGAACTCGGTGTGAAGGTGTTAATTTGTCAGAAGGCGTTCCTGGTGTATGTAACCGAGCTCTGCACCAAGACACACCGAGGCGAATTAGAGACTCATTTGTAAAGAATATTTAAAAAGCCTACTTACTTCACAGGCATGTACTTCCCAACTTCTCACTCCTGCTTCAAGGTTTCAAACAACTGGTAATTCATGGTTTAAAAAACGAATAATGTATCGGTCAGCGTTTTGTCTCCCTCTAGTTAAGCGTGAGGTTCATTTAAAGCAAAAAAATATATATACACATATATTTTAAAAAAAAAAAAACGTCTGATACGATGTTAAACTGGGAAAGTGAGTAACACCTTCCACTAGCGGTGTGCAGCTCACAGTCTGAGGAGAGAGTGAGCCGGGCTCCGCTGGGTTTAGATATTCAGAGCCCCCCTCTCCTCCCCTCCCCTCCACTTTCAACAGGGCCGCGGCGCCCTCTGTCGGTGGACAGGATCACCACACTGAACCAGACCTGTACACAGAGGAGAACGGGGGACAGGCCTGACCTGGTCAACATCACTACTGCCTGTCCTACACACAGTAACGAGCAATATACAGACAGCATATCCTCTCCTAATGCACTATCTATCTTCTTGCTTTACTCCTACATTTTAGCACTTAAAACTCTCCTCGGGTTCTCACACTGTCCTGAAACGTGACTGTTTCCTCATGCTGTAAGTAAAAGCGTTTTGATAAAAGCATCTGCCTAATGAATAAATGTAATGAATGTATTATAGAGAAATAAGAGAAGTATTCCCCTTTTCAGAGAAGCATTGTAAATTCACATTTGCCTAGTATTGTAAATTCAAGTACCTGTTTTAATTGTCTTAATTCAGCAATTTAAAATATCCATTTCATTATATCTATAATAATAATAATAATAATAATAATACATTTTATTTGTCAGCGCCTTTCACGGCTCTCAAGGTCACTTTACAGGAAATACAATACAATATACAAATTTACATAAAAAGACATTTAAATACATATACATACAAAAGGACATTTTTAAGTACATATAGATGATAGTGGTATGAAGTGTGAGAAAGTTATGTGGGGTAGGCTAATCTGAAAAGATGAGTTTTGAGTAGAGATCTAAACATGGGCAGGGATCTATCAGTCTATCTATCTATCTATTAGGCTTTTTTTTTGAAGCATGAATAGCATGTTTTCAGTTTATTAGGTAGTTACTTGGCTTAAACAAGGTCAGCCAATAAAAATGCAAGGTTCTTATGTGTGATTGCACACACCCACTGACCTGTCTCCTTTTTACTGTTATCCATCCCAAAGCACATTTAGTTTTTCTAATGTTTTTCTCACGGCCAGGGTGCCCCTTTAAAATGATAACATTACTACTAGGATGCCTAATGTCATGTTAACATTTATTAGTCCCTAAATGAGTGCTTTTCTTTATTATGGTGGGCAAGGGCCTAGGTTGATTTTGACACTGACTGGTACTATAGTCAGCATAACCAATAATGTGCCAAATCACAGAACACAAAAAAATCTTTATTTTAATTTGTCACCTGACTGGAACCTTGAAGTTCACATTTTAAAGCAGGTACTGTTACCTTTTCAAGTCAATGATCTAGAAATTTGTATTTCCATCTAAACATAAAAAATACTGTTCACTCTATGCACATCATAAATACAAGGTCTGGGTTTCGATATACCGTTCAACACTAGACTCTTATGGAATAAACACCAAACATGATGTGTTCTGTATTTTTGAGTAAAGAATTGTTAGTATAAACTGGTCCTCTTTCTCTCACATCCACACAAATTACTGCCCTGAGCTCCGAGCTTCCTGAAGACAGACAGAGCTTCAGCCAATCAACGGCTCAAGAAACGGCTCAGCCAATCAGATAACGATACTGGGTGAGGAGGGCGGGACTTGCAGTACAGAAACCGCTGTTAACCATTTGTGTTCCAAACACTGACAGAATTAACAGCAGTTAATTTGATTTTTTAAAATGATTGTCAGGAATAATTCGTTAGTCACTGGATATTGGTAGGGATGTGTCTGTATGGTAACTACTTAATTCCACGCCCTTGATGTAGTGGGGCTCCCTATGGTCGAATGGTTGGTGTTTTTGTAGATGTTTTGTTTTGTGTGTTCAGGTTTTCATTCCACACAGGCAGAAGCACACATTTGATCAACTGTCTTAAGACTGAGAGCAACTGATTAACGAAGGAAAATAAGTGGTCTCCTGCTTGTTCGGAATGAAAGCCGACAGCCTTACTGTACCGTAATGCATGCTGGGTGTGAGAAAACGAAAGCACAGAAAGTATACAAAATGAAGAATAAAGTGGTAGGTCTAATATAAATAACCTAAACCACATGGGGGCAGCAATACTCCAGACCAGCACACACGACCGTAATGAAGTGCATGATGGGGCATACCATAAGTTGCCTGAGGATTCGTTTGGAGATTTCAGGTCACTCAAGGCTTTGGACACTGAACAGATTTTTTTCTGAATTCTCTTTTGATAATTGTATCTCTTTTGATAACTGACCACAGAATAGGCAGCTCGTGGAGCTGTGTATGGCCGAAGGTGATGTTTTGGCTGTATGTTTTGGTGGTCTGCTAGTTTAGACTTTACGGTGATAACGCACTCAGAGCTGAAACTCCTATTGAAGCGTTTGTGTCACGTGAGCAGGTGATGTCAGCGCGGAGGACGGAAGAGGGTTCAGTGCTGTCGGGGTAAGGAAATAAACAACATCGTTTCGGATTAAAATCACTGACTTTGTGGCGCTATCTGGACCGTTTAGCGTTTCTGTATATGCAGGAATATACACGGCATGTAGGACCTCATCATATGGGCCGAGTAACCCACGATATTTGCCGAATTTCCTCTCAGAAACCTGAGAGAGGAGCTCAGAGTTGCAGCTGAACCACAAACACCTACAAACCTGGACTTCTGTATCTATATCATCACTTATCACAGCTTATTCTTATAACTGGTATTATTTCTTACAGATGTTGGGGGGTTTCTTGTTTTATCAGGTTTTATCAGGCTGAGGTTTCATTTTCTGACAGGTTTCATTTTCATATAACTGAGAGACGAAGAGAGGGGCTGTTATTCACTGCCTAGAAATACCAAGGCTAAGCATTTCTCTTGTTTAAGCTGTCGTGTTCACTTCTTGCTGGTTGAGGATCAGTAAGGTGCCCAAATCACATCGTGATCTGTTTTTTTTTTTTGTTTGTGTGTGTGGAAGGAGGTGTTGGGCTGTGATGGGAATTTCCCACCGCCGTGACGTCACCTGCTCCCCAGGCTGAGAGGAGTGATCTGACTCTTATAAAACCAGGACAGCAGCTGAAGGAAACCCTGTAATTGAAGTGGCTTGTGTTTCTCGAAAGAGAATCAGTGATCAGCATCGTTTGTGCGGTTTTGCTGTCATTGACCCAGCCAAAGTGAAAAGGGTTCCTCTGCAGCTAAACCATACAGTAGATCAGAAATCTTAAGTTTTGCTTTCCAGTCTAAGAAGCGTAACACATACCCAGGAGATGGGCTTTCCTGTAAATGCATGGCTGTTCCATCCATTTTTGCCTTAAAAACACACTAATGGAAAGCTAGGGGAGAAAGATAAGCCAGCTTTATTTCTGTTGCTGTAATAACTTTAATTATTTTAGATTCTGCTTGAAATAGTATGAATAAATAGTGAAATCTGATGCTGTAGACAGAGGTGAGTAGTGGTTAGTTACGTTTACAGTTAAGAACAATTTTGATGGATTGAGTGCTTTCAAATGCTTTTCTTTCCAAGACAGTGCTTTTGCGAGGAATAGAATCTAAATATTTGACTGAGCTACATTTACATGTGGTTTTTCACTCTTGTTTTGAGTTTCATTTCTTTCTGCTCTACTGGTTGAGCACTTCAACTAGAGATAGCATGTTAGTATCAAAGGTTATTGGTAATACTCTGAAAGATTCAAATGCTAGTTTTTCTATGCTTGGTGGTTCCTGGAAGTTCCACTACAGTTCTGTTTGGAACTCAGTATTTGAGGATTTTTTGCATAATTTTTTCATTTCTCTCTTCAAGGTGTTGGATATATTAGCCTCTGAATCAATATGTATAAAAGGATGGTTTTAGGCCCCTCTACCCATGACTGGCTTTCCTTTTTGTTATTTTTCCCACAGGTACATTTAAAGACACATCATGCAGAGCACAACTAACTACCTATGGCTGATGTCAGACCTGCTGGGGCAAGGGGCCACGGCAAACGTGTACCGTGGCAGGCACAAGGTACATAACACATCATGTGCTTTGTGTTCGTCTAGCCTACTGTGGTTCGTGTGGCCTAACATAAACTCAGCTGCTGGATGTGGTTATGGAAGTACAGTGTGTACGTTTCGGGCCTGACATCTCTTATAGAACACAAAGAAACCGCAAGGAACATCTTCATACTTATCTTTTTACATCAACCAGAGTAAAAAAGCAAAGTAGATCAACACGTAGTGCGCAACCTTCTTTAACACTGCTTGTGGAAATGTAGAGATGAGTCACAGAATTTGTTATGTAAAAGACATAGGAAAATAACATATTTTTTCACTAATTAAAATATTAAGTAGGTAGTGTGCATATAGTACAGTCTACCAGCAGTTTAGATTAACAAAGTGTTCATATTTGTTTTAGTTTTTAACTATTTGCATATGCAGTGTAAAGTCTAATTAATTAATTGTCTATTTTACTCTATGATTTAAGTTGGAGAAATTGTATGTATTTATATTATTGTTTGTAGTATGTATTTGTATTATTGTATGTATATACATGTGTGTGTGTGTGTGTGTGTATGTATGTTTGACATTGTTCTCAGTATATAATTGTAAAAACATAAAACACCACCCTATTTTATTTCCAAAAAAATTATGCACCAAAAAACCTGCATATAAAAAAGACTTACATGGCGGTCCACGTGTTTGTATGGAAGTATATTGATTCTAGAAGACCAGTACATTTCTGTTGAAGTTATTTTCTCCTATAAGCAAAGCTAAAGTCATAATGATGTAGTCAAACCCGTCATCAGGCATTCCATGCATGCACCCGAAGCTCACGTCCTAAAATTGCATGGCTGTTTTTTTTTTTTGTTTGTTTGTTTGTTTTAAAATGTTTTAAACATCTTTTCCCTGGAGTTCATTTTCCAAAAACTCAGCCTAAAAGCCTGGTTTAGTTTGAATGGGAGGCCAAAACTGCACCGAGTACTGCACTGCTTACAGCACTGCCTCTTGCAGAAAGCCTGCTATAAAGTTCAGTCTGCGATAATCTTTGTAAATAACCTGTGCAGAAGGCATCTGTAGTGATGAGCAGTGCATTGCACACTGTTTGACAGACAGTTGCATGTGGGGTACCGCAGGATCATGTGACCCTCCTTGGCCACTGCTTGCCGACAGAAGAGATACATTGAAGGGGGATTCCACATAGATGTGGTCTGACAGCATTTCACGTCCTCTTGATGCACATTTATGCCACAGTGGGGGCGAGTTCTAAGTTTCTCATCACCTGCTAAATAATGTGAGCATTCTGTTGCAGTATGAGGTAGTGGATAACACACTATGCTTTTAACTTTCTTGCTGTGTATTGGCACAGCTTCATCATTTGACATGCAAGTGTCTAGCATCGTAATTCGATAAGTTACATTAACAGGATAAGCATTAACAGGTCTTCTATATGTATGTTAAATCATGTTAACAAGAAGTTCATCTTTCATTTTACAATTGATGAGAGCTTGTCCTCTGGCAACCAAAGTAGTTTGTGTAGAGCCTGGCACATATATTTGGTTGTTTTATGCTTGTTTGTGCTACAGTTACAAAATCATGAGCATGAGCCTGTTTAGCATGTCATTACACAGCAAGTTTAATGCAGAAACCCTGTAGTTTGCTCTTGTTTTTGTGTTGGGCCCATAAGATAATGCTGCTTTCTACTGTGCTGGTAAATTTATCTGTCACTTTTTGCATCAGGCTAATGGTGGCAAACTCTTCCTTTTTTGTAGCAGCTCTCTAAACTAAGGTCAGACATTTGAAGCTCATAACAGACATTTAAGTAACATATTCATTACTTTAGATGTTAGAGTTTAGAAGCTGGCTGCTGTGATAAATGTTCATCTGACTGTAGCGAGGACAGAAAGTGGTCCAGTTAACCCACTTAAAGCACATTGACATCAACAGAAAAAGGCTGCTGAATCAGTCAGTGACACATAAGTTTTAAGTTAGCGGTGTGTGACGTTATATTACTGTTTGATACTGCCTTGTCTGTCAGAAGCAGCTGTCAGTGAAATGGCATAATTGGCAGTGATATTACAAAGGCTGGCTGAATGGGCATGTTTGTTTGCCTGGGGATTGGGACGCTTGACACAGAATTAAGCAGCAAATCTAAAGAGCTTGTGGAATCACATGCATTTTGTAAAAAGGAAATACACCAAAAATGGCTTCACATTTCATGGATGATTAGAAATACAGGGCCAAGTAATATTTATATATATATATATCTGTGTGTGAGAGATGGCAAGGAATTCAAGGTTTGTTTATAAGGTCTCGCTTAACGTTACCTGTTGATTAATAATGCCTGTATTTTGAAGTTAAATATTGCAGCTGCATCAGAGTTAGATTCTCAGTCAATCTCTCAGTTCTGTCTCTTATACTTCCACCGTCTGTCTCTCTCTCTCTCACTCTGCCTGTAGAAAACAGGTGATCTCTATGCTGTCAAAGTGTTCAATAACCTCAGCTTCCTGCGACCTCTTGACGTGCAGATGAGAGAGTTTGAGGTGCTGAAGAAGCTCAACCACAAGAACATTGTCAAACTCTTCGCTGTGGAGGAGGAGGTAACGTGTTTGAGTGACATGATCAGCCACATGAGCCAGTGTGTTTTATCCTTAAGAAGGATGCTTCATTTTTTGTTTAAAATATGTTTAAAGGAAAAATCCACCATTTCACTACAGTTTCAGCACAGTTCAATCACTGAGATATAAACAGAGTCAGAGGGGTTTGAGGTAAAATGGTTTATTGCAAAGAAATCTACTGCCTTTGATTAACTACAGCAGTGATAGAAACAAGGGTTCACAATGTCCACAACACAAATACAGCCATTTTCCTTACTATGCAAAATGACGAGTGACCCTGACCCTATGTGTCTTATGTGGATAAACCAAACTTTCTATCATGTATCAGTAAAGAAGATCTTCAGGAGGATAAGTATTAGTGACAGAAAACTATGTAATATTGACACCTAAAAATGGACAAAAGTACATACAAAGATGGCTGCTGCTATTTTTAGCTATACTTTGGTCCATTTTACTGATAAATGCTATACAGTGTGCGTCATTACACTATTGTTAGGTTCATCTGATAATAGCTGCATAAAATGAGCAAACAAGATCATTATTTTCATGAATATGTTTTATATAATCGTCATCTAAAATGTTTTGGCCTTGACGTGTCTGTCAGTCACTTCCTCATACCTCTGTGCTGAGCTTATAATAATGCATACTATTTTAACGACAGTAGTTCTCATGGCTGATGTCCAAGTGAGATGTTTTGCAGCAGCATGAAACCTGCTGCAAAACAAAAATCCAGATCTGAGACTGATGGATGTTCTTGTTTGATTTGTGAAGAGCAGACAAAGAAGGGGCTGGTTAAATTCAGGCCTGCTTATTTACATTAACACAGTATATACTGATGTCTTGTAATTCTTCCTGGCAGTCAAACTCACGTCACAAGGTGTTGGTGATGGAATACTGTCCATATGGAAGTCTGTACACAGTTCTGGAGGAGCCATCGAATGCTTACGGACTGCCTGAAGACGAGTTCCTCATTGTGCTAAAGGATGTTGGTAACTGTCACCTCAGCTCAACATATTTCTGTGTCTAGTTTAGTCTGCATTCAAATGCATATACATTAAGGGTCAATTACCTAGACAGGGATTAAGCCTACACAGGATTTTGAATAGAGATTTTCCACTGGAAAGAAAAGAAATGTTTGCCACCATGCTAACAAATCCACTGATTTAAAACAAACTGTGGGTCTGTGGGTATGTTGTAGGGTTTTTCGGTCTCTAATCTCATTGCTGTTGTGTTCACAGTGGCTGGAATGAACCACCTACGGGAGTACGGAATAGTGCACAGGGATATTAAGCCAGGGAACATCATGCGTGTGATAGGTGAAGATGGACGCTCGGTCTACAAGCTGACAGATTTTGGGGCAGCACGAGAGCTGGAGGACGATGAACAGTTTGTGTCTCTATATGGGACAGAGGAATACTTGGTAAGACGTAAAAGAATTATGGAATAAAACATTTTGTTTAGAATGCTGATGCTGCAGTTCAATAGCCAAAGCCATGTTATTATTGCATTGACAAGCAAACACTGTAGTCCAAATTCAAATGGTTAAATTACACCAGAAAGATCTAGTGGACTAATGGGATATGATGCAGTGGATATTGGATATAGTGCTGTGGCATATAAAGGGGTTCAGTATGAGCATACAAAATGCAAAAGTTAGAAAGCCTTCGGTTAAGTCATGTTTTGTTTCTTTTCGAGGGGAAGGTAGGTACTCATGAAGGTAGTCATGAAGTC
This sequence comes from Brycinus macrolepidotus, assembly GCA_037974445.1. NCBI lineage: Eukaryota > Metazoa > Chordata > Actinopteri > Characiformes > Alestidae > Brycinus > Brycinus macrolepidotus. The sequence goes on along the minus strand of JBBPCZ010000136.1, from coordinate 30,356,419 downwards.
ATTTAAAAGCCTCGTGTCATCATTTTTTGTTTTTTGTAAACAGAAAGCTTTGTTGTAGTATGCAACAAAAGCTTGTATTTGTGATGTCCTGAATACCAAAACATTTTCATGTGTTCACCGTCCTACCACAGTTTAGCTCCGTCATGTTCATATTGAGGTAATATGGCGTGTTGTAGTCTGGACTGCTCTTTTGAATAAGGCACAAAACAGCAATACAGTCAGTCGGACAACAGTATACTTAGATATGTGAGTCTCAAACCAATTGTATCAAAAACAGCTTGTTTAATTCTAAGGGCTGAAGGCCGGGTGAAACATGGTCATTTAAATATGAATTATGACTGTTTTTGATACTGTGTGTGTGTGTGTGTGTGTGTGTGTGTGTGTGTGTGTGTGTGTGTGTGTGTGTGTGTGTGTGTGTGTGTGTGTAAGCACCCAGACATGTACGAGCGGGCAGTATTGAGGAAAGACCACCAGAAAAAATATGGAGCCACGGTAGACCTGTGGAGCATCGGCGTTACATTCTACCACGCTGCCACTGGCAGCCTCCCTTTCAGACCTTTCGAAGGACCACGCAGGAATAAGGAAGTCATGTAAGACCTTATTTATTTAAAAATCACACAGCATTTTTCAGTTTAACAATGAAGATCAGAGAATTTCACTTTCGTAGCGCCGCTCTGTAGAGCAGAGGTCACCCATCTTAACCACAAATATCTGGTGTGGCTGCAGTTTTTCATTTCAGCAGAGCAGGAGCACACCTCATACACAGTCATATGCAATTTTTACTGAAACCAGGCGTACCCAAACTTTTGCATATCCACTACTCTCTTCTGAACATTTAATGCACAATTACTGTCCACTGAATATTATAATTAAAAACCTAAAACCTAAAATGTGACCTATGCAAGTTTGTACAGGACACAAAAAAATTGCACAGTTGTTAACCCCAGGAAATAAACAGAAACTGTGCACTAATATTTAAAACAAAAATTTGTTCGCTGTACAGGATGTGTGCTTATTCACATTTAGAAAATCAACAAAATATTTGACCATTTGACCAAACCTTTGCATAGAGCTGTAAATACAGTGCCTTGCAAAAGTATTCATCCCCCCTTGGCATTCCTTCTATCTTGTTCCCTTACAACCTGGAATTTAAAAGGAATTTGGGGGGGGTTGTATCTTTTAATTTACACAACATAACTACCACTCTGCAGATGCAAATTATTTTTTTATTGTGAAACAAACAAGAAATAAGACAAAAAAAAGAAAACCTGAGCATGCATAACTATTCACCCTGTCACGGAGACCATTCCTGTAATACAGGGGAGGGATTGGGTGATTTGGTGCTAATTTGGCTAAGGCCCAGCTAGCTACTTTAACCTATGATTAACAATGGTGTATTTTTAAAACATGTAGCTGAGCCACAAGGTTTTAACAGTAAGATTAGGTTAACCATAACACAACTTACAGACAGCAGTTTATCCAGGGCACATCCAAACAGGAGCAACGCTCCCTTCTGCTTGTATATATAGAGGGGGATTTCCCCCAGCTAAATTGGGAGATACCATGTGTCCAGTAAATGCAGGGGGGATAGAGGAGAATTGGGTGTTTGGATGGGTGTTTGCACAATGGTGTTGTTTGTTTGTATTGTATTGTTGTACTGTGTATTTATGGTTATTATTATTTTGGGGGAT
>JBBPCZ010000136.1:30330454-30354448 GCA_037974445.1 Brycinus macrolepidotus | reverse complement strand
ACAAAGAAATAAAAATATTTTTAGAAGTGCTAAGGATATGTAATGGAACAGATTGGAAGTGAGCCAAGAATGATTTATTCATTAGCAGTGAATAATTTATTTATGGTCTGTAATGGAACTATAACCAAGCACTAATGAAAGTAGATATCCAAGAGTAGGGTTTTTATGTTTAAGCACACCCAGCCTGTGGATCTAAACTGTACTTACAGCTCTTTTGTGCTTACACCGGTAAAGTTCCAGGAAACAAAATGTAATCCATTTTCAGTATATTCTGTTCACCACTGAGGTTTGTGAAACTCCTTGTATTTTGACCCAGACCATGTTCCCCTTCTTCCTACAGAGCTACACTCTTTCAGGAGTTGCTCTTCAGACGAACCAACATCAGCCCTCCCAACCAGGAGCTCCTGTACGAGGGCAGGCGTCTGATCCTGGACCCCAACAGACAAGCACAGACATTCCCCCGCACCACCAGAGACAACCCCATCATGCTTCTCAGCAGAGAACTTGTCACTACGGTTGGCCTTATCTTTGAAGACCGTGAGAACCTTTTTCCCCTTCATTTTATCTCATAGACACCATATCAAATACATTTTAATTTTAAAGATTAAATCAATTAATTAAAGAAATACTAATACATTTACAAAAACTGGAAAAATAAAACATAAAATAAATTGTTTTTATTTTCTTCTTAAAAATCTTCTTAAAAATCAGCAAATCATGTCATTTAACCAGGAGGTCAAACTTTGGCATATTATTGTATGTGTTATTTTCTGGGAAATAAACCTATTTGGTAATTACCTGTTCACTTATTGTAAAACATTTTGAAAGCGTGTGAGTTTATTAAAAACATTTTGAAAAGTTAGGTTTCCGTTAGCAGTGTACCTCAAACCGTTAACGTCTTTAGGCTTTTCAGAGCTGCAGTGGATCAGTCACCAGCTGCACTGTAATGTCAGCTAGATAACACTTAGTCACACCTAATCTGTGTAATTAAGTGTAATTTTTAACACAGAACAGCCCATGTTATTCCTGACACTGTAGATGTAAGTCAATTTTCTTGATCCTAAATCATAAATTGCTGTGATATAATTATGAAATGTGTGTTTGCAGCAAGCCCCCCCAAAGTGCAGCCACGTTACGACCTGGACCTGGACGCCAGCTATGCTAAAGTAAGGAAAACTGAAAGGAAAATAACATTCTCCTTTCTCCTAAGTGTTGTTCAGTATTGTTCTGAGGAATTTATACAGTCGAGACTGTTCTAGTTAGTAAGTTAGTGTTATCTAACCCCAGTTATACTGACACCACTTCTTTTTTCCTGTACCGATACTGAAACCTAAAGTATCATCCGATACTGGCCAAATATTTTTCTCTGTTAAGACTATGATAAAATGAGCTGTTCTTAATTGAAGCACTTTATTTAAGATGAGCATCTAAAAGTGGGCTGTCATGCTCAAAAACTAACAACATGACATGACAGGCCATTGTGAGTAGGGCTCAAATAAATCATTTGATTCAGCTGTTTGTTCATTAGGTTTGTATTTGAGTTTTATTAAGTATTTGAAAGTTCTGGGGTTTTTTTCAAGGCACAAAATACATAAACATACCTAAACTACAATACATTTCTAAAGATATCTGCTGATGAAAGGACAGTGATTGTTGCCATGCACCTGAAGAGCAGAGAAATCACAGGTTTGAGAGTGCCTTTAAATAATAAATAATCTCAAATATGCAAGTATAGTGAAACTATCTCACTCTCTGGTAAGGCGACACTCTGGTAAGCCATTCCTAGGTCTGATGGGGTGATGTTTCAGTTACATTTGTGCAGGACTGGTTTATATTCATTCTTTTTTCCACTCCAACATTTATTCCAGCATTTTATGCTGTTATCAGCCTCATGGCATAACCCGTAAATACCAATACTGCAAATGATAATTTGTTTTTCTTAGCAACCCTAAGAAACCGGATCAGAGAACTGTTCTTAATTTCCCTTTCAGGAGATTTACATTTGAAGAGGTTTCAGTACATTATAAAACTAAAAAACACAGTCTAAGACATTAGCAAACTGGCTCGTTTCATGAGTCATTGGCCCTGCGTAAAACAACAGGCAGGGGGCTCTCTGCTCTTTAATTAAAACCCAAACACAAAGGCTGTAATTCCGTGAGCATTTGGATAAGTGACGCAGGAGCTCTGTAGTGTGTCTTGGCGTTCATGAGTCCATCAGTTATGTAAGCTCATTTAACCAAATTGCACTCAGTGTGCTGAGATGTAATATTAGAATAGCTCATGAATTTTCGTGAGAATGCTTAAAGGGCCCACCAGCCACTTTTGCTCCCTGGTTTTTATTTTAATAATGCTGTAGGCCTTTTTTGCATTTCCCAGTCTTGACTCATAAGTTATGTTATATCCACTTTTTGGATAAAACCTCAAATATCCTTTTTTTTTTTGTTGTTGTTTTGCTATTGCCCTTTGTGTGAACTTTTAACACTAACAGGAAGTACAGTGTTTTGTTCAGAAAGTGACTGCATTTTTGAGATGTACTTTATTTCCCTACCAAGAATACAGCGGATGGTTTTAATGAATTGGTTTAGCCAAAAGATAGCAGCATTCGTTCATGCCATGTTTGACTAAAGAGAAGATCTGTTTTTCTAAGAGACCACTAAAAACAAAATGTGCTTTTATCCTTCATTATTTCTAAACACAAAATGCGGTTTATGGGAACGCAAAAACTCAATGTAAATGTAAAAAGGAATGTGAAATGTGGAAAAAAAAAAAGTAATTTATTTTTGTATATATTTTTCAATTCATGTGTTGTCCACTCATTTCTTAACATTTAATAACTAAAATGTTTCTTGTGCTGTACTTTATTTTACTGAGTAGGAAAATAAATGCAGTATTTTTGGAGATATATTCTTAGCTACAAACACAGCTAATACATTAATGTTCCTAATTCATTCTGACCATAAATTTCTTCAGACGTTTGCAGGTGATGTCGGGCACCTATGGAAAACCTCGGAGTCATTGCTGGTCTATCAGGAGCTGGTGAGGAAAGGAGTAAGGGGTCTTATGTAAGTCCACATAGTTTTGACAAATAGCATGCACTTTCTTCTCTGTGAAACATTACTGTGTCTAAATCTATTAAAATTCTATAGTTTAACTTTTTGAGGTCATCCAGCATTCAGTAAACAAGTCACAAATCTTATCCATGTAGAGGGTTCAAGCTTTGAGTCTCCTTTGTTTTTTTTGTTTTGTTTTTTTTTATCCACCCAGTGTAGTCCTTGAAAAGAACCAATCATTTTATTGTTTCAGGAGAAAATGATTTAAACTGAAACCATGACTAACATTCTGCATCTTAACCTCATAAATATTGTTTTGCTTCAATACCAAACTTGTATTGGGCTGGTTTCCCAAATTCCTAAAGTGCTAATGTTGAACCACTGGGGGAAAAAAAAAAAATATTCTAGGCTTTGGCCTATTTAGGACCTTGGGATTGCAAGAAGACCCTCATTCTTTATCATTTTTTTTTGTTTATTTTTTTATATTTTTTTTTATTCACTTTTACACACTAGATATTTCTCTAGTAAGGTACACTTTGCAAACACTTTGTTTCCACAGAGAGTTGATGAAAGAGGACTTTAACGAGACAGCGCATAAGAAAGCAGACGTTTTCCACATGTCTAATCACTGTAACCAGACACTGGAGAAGACTGAACAGCTGTAAGAGCCCCAGACCTTCTCTCATGCATACAAAAATATGCATACTGTATACCAGGTTAACACGCAGAAGCTTTTTATGTGGTGTTTTCTACTAATAAAAGGGCATGATTTCTATTTGTATATGCTGAATATATCAAATGTGCCATAAATTTTGCCCTGGCCAATAATGGTAAATAACAGTAATTGTACATTAGAATGTGCAGAAATGTGTTCTCTGTAGAGAATGTGTCATTTTTGTGCTAGGATCACCAAACCTTTGCATGCCATTGACTTATTGCTCTCAGTAACTGCAATAAGATAATAGCTGTGTGTGTGTGCACGCGCAATAATATTAATTGATCAAAAGGTATACTTTTGCATTCCTTTTTTAGGTGTGAAGTTCTAATGCAAGGAAATATGTTATCAACAGAATATGATGAAATCTCAGACCTGCGCAAGATTGCAATGAGAGTAAGAATCCATTTACATCCATTTATAGATAATTTGACTCAGATCATTACAGCTAATTTGTCTCTTTGTCTCATTTCTGTCCAAACTACTTTACATCCATTCAAAATTGTATAAGATAGTTTAGTGCTTCCATACACACATTGCTTAATACACTCTTAACAGACACATTCTGAATCGTACACAAAAAAAGTTCAAACAGGACTCTAACAGTAGTGGAACCCTTTTTGAGTATAAGGAACCATTTTTAAAAGGTTCCTTAAAGAACCATGTACAAGAACCATGGTTTTTCATCATGGTGAAATTTTGAACTGGCAAAGAACTGTTTAAGCATTCACATATAGCACTTTGAGTGTTCTGTAACCTTAACTATTCCATAACCATTGTCTTTACTAAATGACCCTTTTTTAGATTTCTGCATATATGGACAGCCTAGGAAACATCTGGCTAAGAGAGCTGAACGAATAAAGTGTGTTTGTGGTTGACTAGAAGAAAAGCATGGCTTTACACTAGAAATCCATTCACATTTGCACACTTGTGTTCTCTCCATCCAGCTGTCTAGTTCACTGGGTTCCATTGATCAGAACATGCAAGACATGAAAAACAAGTTCCTTCCTGGAGGAACGCTGACAGAGGCTTGGACACAGCAAGTGGGCACACATCCTGAAGACAGAAAGTGAGTGCACACTTGCGCATATCAGAACAAGACCTCATGTTTCCAGAGGAATAATTTTACAGAAGTACATTTAAAACTATTTTATTCTAAATCATTGTGGACCATTTCTGCTCATCACGAAATACTGACACAGTGTAAATGGCAGCTGATATTGTCTATTAATATAAAAAATGAAAATGAACATGAAAAATGACAAAAATGGAAGTACCATCTTTTAATCTGACAGCTGTATGCTACTGGATACAGCACAAGTTAGACTCCAGTACTGGCAGTCACTGCACTGTGGACTTTAGCATTCCTACTCTTTGAACACACCTAATTCAACACATCAGCTAATAAGCATATCCTATAGGAGTTGAATTTAGAACGTTAGATGAGTGGGGGGAAAAAAACAGCTTTTCTCTGCAGAGCTGTGGCCTGGAAGAAACTCACTGGGTCAGAGTGTGAGCTAGCTTTATGAGGATGAGGGGGAAAACTGTAGGAATTTCCTAACAGGGGAAAAATCCTTGGGTGATTGGTCAATGTTTCATTTCTGAGTAAAGGTCTGTATACTCACTGAGCTGGTTTCTCTGTCAGGAAATTACATTGTTACATCTCTACTGAAGCGTCTGTTTATCTTTGACTAATCCATGAAACACTGTCCGGAAAACCAGGCAGATATCTAACACTACTCAGTCCCTGACTTCTTCATCTTCTAGTGTGGAGAAAATAAAAGTTCTTCTTGATGCCATTACGGCCATCTACCAACAGTTCAAAAAGGACAAAGCTGACAGACGTGAGTATGGCAAATAGATGTCGGTTTTAGATACATGTTTCCATGCTTTATAAATTCGAACACTTATCAGCGTGTCTTCTGGTCCTTTTTATGGGTGCGCTTCTGGAATTAGCACAGTCTTAAATGTCACTGTTTCTCTCACTCCAGGGCTACCTTACAATGAGGAACAAATCCACAAATTTGACAAGTAAGCGATGTTTAAAACATTACTGTAAATGCCTGCAAATAACTTCTTTTTGAACATCACTTTGATATTTCTTCTGTGTTTTTTCCATTCTGTCCAATTCTAAGGCAGAAGCTGGTTTTCCACGCCACCAAAGCGCGTGCCCTGTTCACTGATGAGTGCGCCATGAAGTACCGTCTTTTCATCTCCAAGAGCGAGGAATGGATGAGGTACTGAATTTACTGAGCTCAGATCAGCAGCAGCACATCCCGATGAGCTAAGTTAGTGACAGGGCTGATTGGAAATCAGCAAGTCTGTAAATTATTAAACACTGTCATAAAAATGCAACCACGGGAGAGATGCAGAAATAGAAGAGAAGAACGAGAAGGAGTGTGTATGTGTGTCAGAGAGAGAGAGAGAGAGAGAGAGAGAGAGAGAGAGAGAGAGAGAGAGAGAGAGAGAGAGAGAGAGAGAGAGAGAGAGCACACTCTTTCACGAGAGACTCCTTCATATAATCTCCTCTGTTGCTGAGCGTGTCTGGCTGGTTGCCATGGAAACTGGACCAGTGATGGTCTGGGGGCGATTGTACCGAGGGAGCCAATCAGACAGAGATAGGGGCAGGGCAGGCCTGTTCCCCGCACCACAAAACAGCGTATTCGTGTGTTTACATATGAATGTCTTGCACCAGCAAATCACTCTCAGTTTCATGTTGAACTGAATGTACTGATTTTTACATTTTTATATACACCTATATACTGTTATTAATGTGTTTTGTCTCAGTATTGCTTGTTGTATTGGTAAAATTATCTACTGTTTCCCTACCCTGGATCTGGAGCCACACCTGCTATCCACATTAACACAGTATTGTCCCTGCTCCCAACACACTTGATGCAAAATATCAGCTAATTAACCATTTTGGGTTGTTTATGGGCTACAGTGGGTGTGTTAGAGCAGGGGAAATACTGAAATGTTCAGGGCAGGGGGATTTCCGGTACCTGGCCTGGGAACCACTGTTGTAGTGCATTACGTGTGGTACATACGTTCAGAAATCCTCAAACACAACCAGTATTCTAACTGACATTTTGCTGAAATAGTGTTAAGAAGATGCTCTAAATGTGATGGTGTAGCACACTTGGGGATAGTGACTTTAATGAGTATGTTGTCATCACAGGAAAGTGCATCATGTTAGAAAACAGCTGCTGTCACTATCAAGCCAGTTCCTCAACATGGAACAGGAAGTGACCATGATCATGCAGCGCATATATAAGGTACGGCAAGACCGAGGACTCCCTGCAGGTCTCAGGGGAGAGATGATGGGTTTTGTGTGGGTTAAAGGGGAATATTGCCAGTTTTTGAAAAATTCTGTATTGTTCAGTCATTGAAATCTTAGTCATTCTAAGTGGTTTCATGTTAAATGGCTAATTGTAGAGAAACGTGCCAGAACCTGTGTGTATTTAGTTTCAGGAACAGCTACCACAGAAGATCATTCCCATGGCATCAAGTGGCATCAAGCCCCAGGCCTACCTCAGCCAGAGCACTCTAGTGGAAATGACCCTTGGGTGAGTGTGTAAACCTTTAATGTTGTGTGGTTGGCTGTGATGGCTCCCATCATTTATCTGTCAGCAGAAAGTAGAGCCCAATCTAAAGGATTGCCCAAATAGTCTATCCCTCAAATCAGGCAGTACAGTAATTTCAAGAGATGGATAAGCATCTAACAGCGATAATAAAGCAAAAAACTTTTACTCTGACACATTTCTTAACAACAGTGATTATTAAAGAATTTTCAGTTTTTACTGGGCCTTGTCCATGACAAGGAGCTATATCCTGTTATCAGGCTGTTACATAGATATACAGTATTAATATTTCACCACATGAACATTTTGATTAACTTTCATCATCTGCCTTTTGCAGTACCTTCTCTTAATGTAATCACCAAATAAAAACACAAGGTGGACATTACTTGTCAGAAAATAGAAGACATTAAAAGTCATTAAGTGTCAGGAAATAGGCAGAAAACATACTTAACAGAAAATTACACACACAGGTACAGCAGTAAAGGCTTTTTCCTGTGACTTTGCCATAGACTTTTCCGAGTACATATATTTTCAACCATGCCTCGACATACTTGTATTAAATATTTGCACTGCAGGATGAAGAAACTGAAAGAGGAGATGGAGGGAGTTGTCAAAGAGCTGGCAGAGAACAATCTCTTCCTGGAGAGGTAACTAAGAGGTGAATAAGGCCTGGGACACACCAAACTGACACTGAAGGACCAGCACCAGATACACCTGACTGATGACTGTCTTCCGCCAACTCACTGTCGGCTCTGAAAATTTCCTGTGAAAATTTAGACTCACACATATACTTAAAACTTCTATAGCAGGAGCTGCAGTAGATGGTAAAACTGCAGTGTACGAAGTAAAGAGTAGTTTGTCTGTCTTTATAAACTTCAAATATCCATGTTTAAGCTAAACCCAGTGTGTGGAAGTTAAAGTAAACCATTAGCCCAGTGCTCACTGGGCTAGTTAAAACTGAATGATTGTACATTAAACAGTGAAACGAATCCTGCGGCTTTATGTTATTTATATGTAATGCTTGGTTGGAATATTTCCATAATATTTGTTCAGAAATTGGGACATTTGAATATTAAAAATAGTTCAAATGAATATTTCCTGTAAGAATACATTGCTGCTTGGTCTAATGTTTTCTATTCTTCTGAGTCTCTTACCGGCTGTGTTTTTTTTTGTTTGTTTTTTTTTCCTCCTCATTCTTTCACAGCCAGCGCCAATTGTGCATGGTATATCTGCCAAAAAACAAATCCTGACGAATACCAACTAGCAGCAGTATTGTCACACACACACTACAAAAACTACAGGCAATCATAGGCTTTGTGTGTCCCGGGCCTAAAATATACCTTGACTATTAAAAAAATAATAATTATTATATATATATATATATATATATATATATACATATATATAGGTATCTGATAACTGAAGCCATGTGTGATCCATTTTAGGTTTGGCACTTTGACAGTAGATGGTGGCCTGAGAAATGTGGACCGAATCTGAAACTGGACAGCTATGAGCCAACACTTCTTAAGACCAAGGTTCCTTGGACTGTCTGGATGTGAAAAAGAAGTTGGAAATTTGCCAAATATATATTGTATATATGCTAAATAATGTTAATGTAAATACTGATTTAGTTTTTATTTCATCAGCTTTACGTTTCTTAATTATGTGTAACTCAAGTAGGACCTGCCTGCTTTTAAGCCTGATTTGATTATATTTAGATCTATATATATCCACATCCTGCTTTTTTCCTTATTTTTTTCTCCTCTTCATTTTTGTATGCAGACAACATAAGACCTCTAAGAGAATTAGACAGTACCTTATTCATCTTTAAATGTTGAACCATTTAAAAACCTCTATTAAAGACCTGCCATGACTTTATTAACATGTGTCTTCATGCAGCTGGCATTCAGTAAAAGCAGGATGTTCTACTTTATGTAAGGGTAATCAGGTGCCAAGGCTGCATATGAAAGCCCTTGATTTTGTTGCTAAGTTGACCATTAAAATTGACCAGTACTGTTATGTAAAGCAATGTGTGATGAAATGTAGGAAGATGCGGAAGGCACGTTCTTTTTCCACCTTCCTTTTTTTCTACATAGTGACAGGCACAAGAAAGCTCGGGTTTCTCTCTGGATTTAAGATGTACATTAAACAGTTAAATGTGGTTGGCAATGAGTGTCTCTCCATTGGCTGCTCATGTAAACACCCCTGCTTCCAAATCCACCGTTTCTGTCACTTCTGTCACCCACATCATAATAAAACACTTAAATGATCTTGTATGCAAACATTACGTAGGTTTCAGAATGTACCATTTACTCCCCACCCACATAAAGAAACTACAAGCTGCAAAATCTTCCATTTTAATTGTTTTTGCGAAGTCACATCTGTAGCCATCAGTTCCACCTATAGCTGTTTAGCCCCGCCCATTTATGCTTAAGTTATAAGAGGTGTATCACTGCCAGACTGCTTTTCCCATGAGGCACAACTGGTGGTGGCCAATCAAAACAGAGGTCACCTACGTATGTCAGTCTTGAAGGGACAGTAATATAAACAGCTTGTTTAATTCCAAGGGGTAAAGAGAAGTATGAAAATAGGTCATGTAAAAATAATTCAGACCATCTTTGGTACACAAAGCCACACAAATGTCAAGAAAATGTAGCATATAGGCAAAATGTGTTCTGGAATATCACATGACATGTAGGATCCATGAGCACAGCTGATTGTCTTCAGTTTTACAATGAGAAAATATGGGAGGAAAAAAAAATGAAAGTCAAAGCACTCCTGCCTAGAGATGAGTCTCTGTGAAGAAATATTGTGTAGACCATAATATTAAACAAATTCCTTGTATAAAGAAACACATCCCAGCCATTTTTCACATGAATAGAAGGTCATGATAAAAACCTTAGGCATGCCAGGAATGTCACGTTTTACATGGGCGGGCTTACTCAGAGGCTGACGCAACTCAGTGGATGACTTCTGCTCCCTAGAGGTATTTTGTAAAGGTTGTTCCTTGTGTGCATGAATAACAGCAGGCCATTCATCACAGACTACAATAATAGTGAAACAGATGATTCGCCTCGTATTGTGGCAAGCCTGAAGTCATCTTACAACATCAAACACACCACAGACTATGAGTCAGTCTTGTGGTATACCGAGTAATGGATAGGACAGGATAAAGTTTGATTTACAAGAAAGTGTACAAGTTACTATGTACACTGCAATCCAAACATGTTTAATAGTTAAAGAACATTTTAAATCCTACCGACTTCTCTGTATTGTTAAACTGTGTGTAAGGCGATTGTACAACACAGAATCTTTATGGGCAAACAGAATGTGGGCAACTAAACCCAAATCATGCTTGCTGGACATCTCATTCCTAACCCATGGGTGACAACCCTCTGCTACTATAACAGTCTCTGTTCTTCTGTGGATCTCAGAAGATGGCAGAGAGGACCAGCTTCCATTCAGCTAAAAGAGCGTTACTGATGTCAACCACTGACGGTGGGCAATAAGGAGCTTGGCTTGCAGTCGTCATTTCAATTCTGTTTCATGCTGCAGTATTAAGATTTCCTTTCCCTGGAGCTAAAAGAAACATCCCGTGGAGAATTATTCCTCCACCACCAAACCTTAGAGCTGACACTATACAACCGGGCACGTACAGTTCTCCGGCATCTGGGACTGGGAGAACAGAGAGAGAAGATAATGAAGCGTGATCCATTTTGACTGCCCCAGAGTCCAAAGATGGTCCGCTTTACACCATTCTAGTCGAGCAGAATAATCTCAAGACACAGTCGCATTTGGGTTTGACAGGTTGGAACAAAAATCAAGCAAGTACGGGCAGTCTTTGATATGGTTTTGGAGGGGCTATATAGTTTGGGAAATGGATCAAGTTAGCTAGTTAACTTGTTTTTTTGTTTGCAATGGAAGTAACAAAATGTTGCCTGAAAAAGCAGTTGACCCTTTCAGGTTTGTTCAGAATGCAAAGATCACTGCTTGCATTCTTGTTTTTCACGGCCTCAGACTTGTGAGGTTCTTGAATTCACAGGGTTAAGGCTCGCCTAGATTAACTTGGTGCGAATTATTCACTACCAGAAGGCAATCACTTATTCTTTCATGTTCACATTAATCTGCATTTTGCCAGGGATATTTTCATCACATTTGAAATGCCTGCAGCTTTAGGCTTGTGTGTGGCTCCGCAGACACAGATATCTAGGAAGCTCTCGAGTAACCTCTTGTGTCGATATTGTTTCCAGAAGCAGTTCAGAACTCGTTAGTGAGTACTGCAACCAAGAATAAATGATTTTACATGGTTCAGCACCTGTTCTGGGACATTGCATGGGCTGCTACTCAGCTGAGCCGTTGTTGCTCCTAGATGTTTCCAACTCACAATAACAGCACTAACAGTCGACCAAGGCGGCTGCTGTACTGTGGAACGGTGTCAGAAGCATTTTGAAAGCCACATAGCTCTTCAGTGAGACCCATTCTGCTGCTATGTTTAGAGATTGCCTGAATGTATGATTGATTTCATGCACTTGTAAGCAAAGAGTGCTGCGGAAGGCCAGATCAACTAATTAGAAGGGTTGTCTATGTAGTATATGCATATAATTTCTAAATCATATGACATTTTACAAAGACGATATGAAACATTTCCTGTCATTTTCCACACACCCAGGCTGGCCACTGGTCCCTGCACTCAGCGTTTTGGTTGCCATGACAATACGTTGCCACAGCGACATCTGTGAGAAAAACATCTGCAAATGATGGTGACCAGGCCTGATGTTAATTTGGACCAAATGTCAGTCAAGCATCCAAAAGCCTATTCACCTTATTTTTCACAAGACCACAGTATTTCCTTGGTTTGGCTGAAATATCAGATTGGCAGGGCAAGTGCTCTTCATAACTTCTTTTTAGTAAAAAAAAAAAAAAAAAAAAATACTAGAATAAGCAGAAGAGGTTAGTGGAAAGCTAACAGGCTAATGCTCCAGTAATGAAAGACAGACCTGAAGTTTAGGTCTGTACAGGTGTTATTTTGATAGAAGTGTATTCAAACAAGAGCTGACATAAAATGTGAATATGGTGCCAAGCTAACACCATGCTTACTTGATGCTAGCAAAACCCTAGAGCAGAAATTAGCATTAGTTAATAGAATCCTCTAATTAAAGTTAATGATTTTCTCACGCACATTTAGGTTTCTGTTTCTGTACAAGTCGATAACAAATATCCCAAGTATCCCAAAAATAAAGATCATTTACATTTTTATCCATTCCCACATTTCCATCATGTTAAGATGTTATGAGCATTTTTTATTTTTGTTTAGGCGTTTTGCTCAGAGCCCAAAAGCAAACAAATATAATTAAATTCCCTTCAGCTTTATAATCACACATCATAAACACAAGAAAATACCCCAAAAAATTCTGTTTGAATCCATATATCTATGACTGATCAAAAATAGTTTTCCAATCACCTGCACTGAAATTATAATTAGTTGACTAGTTGGAGGTGGTTTTTGCCTGATCAATCAACAAGCGTGACCTAAATATGCAAAATTGGTTACAAATGATTATCACAACAACATCTGTCCTATTTAAAATTATGCTTGGTTAAATTTCGTTGTGCTATAACAAAGTTTCGCGATTAAAACAAAACCCGACAGCCAACCGCCCCCTAGCAGTACCTCTACGGCCCACTGGTTAAACATCACACAGAAAGATATGCAAATAACCACTAATAACAAGATGGCCTAGTTATCGATGGCTAGTTAAACAGAATATCAAACATGATGTGTTTGCATTAGCTTAACTACAATCACTGCAAAGCAAAACTGCAGTTATGCATGGAAAGGGTATACATTTGCACACTAGAGGGCGCACACCACACAAAGAGTTCACAGAACTGCTCCATAAAATAGGCCTCATTACTAGATCCTGATCAACCGCTCTCCTGGCATATTAGGGAGTATACAGAGCAGCATGACTGCTGCTGAAGGGAGGTTCTGCAAGTACTGGCTAACTGCAAGTAATGTTCCCCCAAAAGTGGACATACGAAGCATAAGCAATCCCGTCACATAGTGAATATCTGCCTCCTTCTTGCTGAACTAAATCATGAAAACTTCTGGTACCAAGTGGAGAGGTGCTTTTTCCAACAAGAGAGCTAATGTTCTAACAGAACCAGGGAAGAATGATGCAATGTGTTGGTCTACTTTTAAGATCAGTGAACAGAACACTGCTTGGTATAGACCTCAGATGGAAGAATCTGGATTTTTTTTTTCTGAATTGCTTCAAGTCACACTGACTATAGTTTCTTAACTGGAATAACTTCACTGATCACTGATCGCCGGACCATTCTCGAGAGTTCTCAACTTTCCAACTCATCAGCAATCACAAACACTGTAAAACAAAATGAAAAAATGAAATGTAAACTTGAACTGATGAGCTAACTTATTTCACACCTTTTTTGGGTAATTCAACTTACTATTTCTTAGTACTGTATAGTCGAACCACTCTGTGCCACCAAACCACAGAAAGTATGAAGCATGTGCATCATGTTGTCAACAGGATGTAAAAGAAAATGTGGCTCATCAGACCAGAACATCTTCTCTCATTTCCCCATGGTACAGTTCTGATGCTCACGTGCCTGACGGGGTCAGCGTGGGCACTCCGACCAGTGTGTAGCTACACAGCTTCATATACAGCAGGCTGTGGCGCGCCATGTGTTCTGACACCCTTCTATCACAGCCAGCATGAGCATTTCAGCAATCTGTGCTACAGTAGCTCTTCTGTGGGATCAGATCAGACAGGCTGGTCTCTCCCCACGTACATCAGTGAGCCTTGGGTGCCCCTGACCCTGTTGTTGGCTTACTGATTCTTCTTCCTTGGACCACTTTCAGTTGGTACTAACCACTGCATAACAGCAACATGCTCTGAGCCCGTCACCTAGTCATCACAATTGTGCTCTCGTCAAAAAGAAGTGTGATAGTTGATAAAGTGAAAATATGCACAAATACTCTACAATGAACACACTATAATATAACATTTTTCCATTTATTTGCTGAGTCTGTCACGCTGGAAAAAATAAAACATGAAATAGATATTTGTTTTGTTTTATTTTTTCCAATATGTTAAGTGTACGAAAGTGTGTTCTCTGTATCAACAAAACAAGTTGTTTGTAAGGGGTGCCGAAACCTTTGCATACCACTATATCTCTTCAAGATTCTGACATGGCTCTGATATCTAGAGCTTTGACCACTATTTTGCAGTATCCACAGCTGCTCCAACTCCTTTGTTTAGCTTTTTTAGCTAATCAATCACCATGGCCAACATTTCATTCTTCTGAAATTAGAGAGTGTACATTCTGTAAACATTTAAGGATGAGATATACTCGGCAGTGCCCTGAGTGCCACCGTTTATTGATCGAAGGGTTTTCAGTGCTGACGTGCTTGGTGTACACTGTGCTATTTATGGGCCGTAGGGAATCTATATTCAGCCTCATCCACTTTGCATCTGTGCCATCATGACTGAAGACAGCCATCTGTGCCATCTGTGTAATCAAAGCTGAACGATTCCACAGGTAACCGACAACCCATGATGCCGTCGTTCTGTTTACAGAAAAGTAGCTATCATTGCCTTTTTATTAGAACGAGCTACTTTGTACATGCACTCATTGGCCATTTTATCAGAAACACCGACCATTTAGCTGCACTTTGTAAGTTTACAGTTATTCACTACAGTCCACGAGCTACTACACGGTTTATCTCTCCCCCTCTACTCAGTCAGTGGGAAGAGACCACCACAGGATGCATCTCAAGGGAGATGCATCTTGTATGATAGGGCATTTAAGCACTGTGTAACAGTGACTGGCCATTTTATCAGACACATCCTCCTTGATGGTCCATAGTGTAATTAGAGACAGTTAGAGACTACAGCTCATCATTTTCCAAGTAGTTTGTGTTAGTTATCCTCTAGCCCTTCATCAGTGAATTTTCTGACAGGTTTTGGCTGGATACTTTCGGTAAAAAAAAATGCATATAAACACACACACACACACACACACTAACATGCCACCTACATATTAGTGTCACTGGTGTGTTAGGAATGATCCACCACCCAAATAATATCTGGTCAGTGGTTCCATTTAGTGGTTGAATTAAGGGTTAACTTAAATCCCCCAAGGTATAAAAAAGTGTAAATGCATCCTCAAATGTATGGCAGTGGTATGTAAAGGACCCATATTCTACATTCTTTGTGTTTTATTTTCACTCTGAGATCCACTTCTGATGTGTTGTTACAGTTTTTACACGACTATTTTCCAGCTTCTCTTGGTCTCTCTTGTTGTTCCTTTCAGACTGATGTATGAATGTGCCTCATTCAAAAAGCATTCCTGGCTAAACACTCGTTATAACTTCATTGTGAATGGGTGGGGCTAACCTGCTGGAGGCTGAATGGGTGAAATCAAGTGGGTGGATTTTTGTGACATCACAGAATTCATAATTGGCTGGGGATTTTTTTTTCATGGACTGCATGGGCTGGGGAGCGATAGATATGTTTTAAGACCTGTTTTATAGTATATTCACATAATACAAATTTGGTTTTTTTTTCATGATATGGGTCCTTTAGGGTCCAATTGTGAAGCTTACATGGGTTTTGAAGGTGTACTACATTCACTCCCCCCCCCCCAGGGGAAAGGGGGCATGTCTGTACCTTGTCTTTATTTAAGTAAAAATAAGTCACCCCTGAGACTAGAGGAGATCTATATTAAACCTCTATATCAGTCCTGACTGGGACAGAGTGTCGTGTGCATGACTCCAGCGTGTTTCCTGGTGAAGTCGTGAGGCTCCGTGTCTGTAAGGGGCAGGAGGAGAGAGGCTGGCTCAGTGCTGCCCCCCTCCCTGTCTCCGGCGCGTCGTGCGGAGCGCTGTCCGCGGTGCTGAGCGAGTCGGGGGGCGCGGGGGGCGAGGAGAGAACGTTTTCTCCTCCTCTTCAGCGAGGAACCGCGGCTGACCGTGGTGGAGGTGTCGAGGCGTCGAGCAGGACTGGTTTTCAGCATGGTGGAGCAGGAGGCGGACAGGAAACCGGGGGGAGACGCCGCGGCAGCGAGGGTCCTTCAGAGAGCGCGCGAGGACGAGGACGCCGAGGCTTTTCCACCAGGTGAGGTGGGTCCAGCATTTTATCTTTATTTTTCTTTTCTTTTCTTTTCTTTTTTTTCTTTGCTTGGTTGGTTTCTCGTTGATATTTGGGGTGGGGGTGAGCCAGACCGCTGACAGGCTGGAGAGGAGCAGCGCGACGCCAGAGCGGCCAGTCACGTACACAGACTGACAGGACTCACGGCTTTCTTAAAAACACCACATCGCCTTGATGTCCATGACTAACACACACAGCCGCACACACAACCGCACACAATAACAATAACGCGCCGCGGCTCACCCAGCCGAAATATTCTCAACCAAACACACAGACCTACAGACCGTCAGCTAAATAAAAAAAAAAAAAAAACACAGGCGAGATAAACGGGTAAATAAATAAATAAATATTTTAACCAATCCATCAATGAACACTTAATTAATTAATTAATTAATTAATTAATGGTTATATAAATACAAATATGTAGGTGCATAAATAAAGAAAGACATAAACAGTCTTTACTTTGATTTCCACAGTCTCTGCTGTCACAGAATGCGAGAGTAGCCCAAGACAATTTGGATTTTGGTGTCATCACTCCTCCTCTACATCCAGCCCAAATAAAGCAACATGCAGATCCACATGAAAATAAAGAAAACAAATGAGAATGTACACGGGTAAAAATAAATATATAAATATGTAAACAAAGAAATAACCAGCATTTACACATTGATTCCCTCAGACCCAGTCACAAAGAAAATTTGGATTTTGGTGTAACTTTCCCATCTCCTCCTCTCATTCAGTCATTACTGTAGACCGTGATGGAGGCCCCACCAGGTCTGTGCCCCTGCTGCCTCTGCAGAAACAGCGCAGAGCTCAGCTAGTGCCATTAACCTCCAGCAGAAACAGTGGTGGTGCTAAGCTGTAGGGCTCCTCTGAGAGCGGCTAATATGTGGCACACTGGGAGACCTGCGAGAGGTTGCCAAGGGAGTAGAGCAGAGAGGCCACCAGTGTAAACACAGCACTGAGATAAGCACGTCAGCCCATGTGGAACAGGAGCACACACACCACGGACCACAGGGAAATAAAGGCTTTCCCTTGACACCAGCCTTCCCTGAAAGACACTTAATAGAATAATGTGAGTGAGGTCAGAAGTGCAGACACTGAGAAGATGGTGAAGGAGAGACTGAATGTTCCTTCGGGTCAGTGAAGAGAAGGCTTCATTCATTTCATGTTGATGGCTAGAAACATGAACTGAACTCCAGAACCTTAGGTGAGGACAAACTGCATCTTCTCAGTTGCCTAACTCTGGATTCTTGGATGGCGGATCCCAAGACAAGAAGTGAACCGTAAAGGGGCCATTTTTGTCACGCATCTACACAGCACACAGTGTGAACAGTGCGAAATTCTTTCTCTGCATTTAACCCATTCTCCAAGTGAGGCATCGGGCAGCCAGCAACCGGGGAGCATTGTGTGGGGACGGTATCTTGCTCAAGGGTACCTCAGTGGTGCCACTGGCAGTCCTGAGATTCAAACCCACAACCTTCCAATCATAGGGGCAACTCCCTACCCACCAGACCAACAGCTGGAGGTCCAACAGAGGGAATCAAACCTCTGGTAATAAAAGGTGCCAAACACTGACCATAAACTCAAAAGATAATAAAACTGTAATCTGAAAAATCGTCACAAGTAAACTTTGCTTCCTTTTATATTCAGTTCTTCACCCAATTTATTCACAGTCAGTTTCCATTGCTAGTTTAAATTCCTTAGATTACACAGTGTTGCTGATACATGACTTCCTGGGATTTGAACGTTCAATTTGCTGACGATGGTGTGAACCCCTAGACAAAAGTGCCACTCACAAACACAAATGCTGTT
This sequence comes from Brycinus macrolepidotus, assembly GCA_037974445.1. Taxonomy (NCBI): domain Eukaryota; kingdom Metazoa; phylum Chordata; class Actinopteri; order Characiformes; family Alestidae; genus Brycinus; species Brycinus macrolepidotus. The sequence goes on along the minus strand of JBBPCZ010000136.1, from coordinate 30,336,114 downwards.
AATGTGAGTTGTTATTTTAATGATACTGACAATTATTTCATCCGCTATTTCTGCAAACTGACAGGAAAATAAACATGTTTTACTGTGAATTACGAATTATTATATATAATTGCATTTGTGAATGCAGCAATCTTTACAGAAAATTTTCAAATAATTTTGGATTATTTCTGTATGGATGTCTTATATGAGCCGTTTATCTGAGGCATAAGGGACTTTCAGCCAGCAGTTAACATTAGAATAAACACAAACAAATGAGACAGCGTTAAATAATATCACAATTTGTTTTGTTTGTAAAAAGCTCTTGAAGTTTTGTGAGCTCTCTAGAAGAACATAGGTTCGGTTGCAGTTTTCACCTCGATCCCTCCAGGATTTGTGAAACTCCATCAGCAGCACATCTGATTGAATCTAGTGAAGTATCAACTGAGATGAACAAGGTATTTGAGGTATTTGATGAGACCTACAATGTAATATTGGGCTTCCATGAGGAGAGGTCTGGGAATGATTAAGCAAACACATAGAAATACATAAAATCACAATTTACTGTATTAATATGATTTGCATATTTTCTAATGTTAGCCTTTAAAAGCTAAACATGTTTTAAATGTAATTTACTCAGGTATCTAAGACTTTTGCACGGAACTGTAGATTACTCTTACATTGGAAGTAAAGAACGTTTTTTCTTCTCTTGTAAAGTTACCATTTTGTATGTTTGTTTGTTTATTTATGCATATATGGGTCACGTTTACTTCCAAACAACAATATGAGGCTTCATTTCTAACAATAACCTCCCTGCACAAAGAAAATTGGCCATTTGCTAAATACGTACACTGTGGACTGCTTTTATCTCCATGTTGTGGAAAGGTTATTTCACTTAACTGCACCGAGACCATCTCCACAGCTGTATTACCTTCATAAAAGCGAGCATGGGGTGATTCTCCCACAAGTCGTTAATGGAGTGTGCAAGTACGACTTCATTAAACAATTTCTCATGTCGTTTCTACTCCCAAATCACTCAGACGAGAAGGTGTCACAACCGGCTGAGACAGGAACATCTCAATCAGCATCCCCACCACAGCTCCACTGTGCCTTATTTCTACGACCAGTCCTCGGTGGGAGAGCAGCAACTGTTGTGGAACGTATTATCCTGTGGACACAAAAGGCTAATGTTATGCGGTTCTGCGTGCAGGATGTAGCCTGGATTTTATTGCCATGGAAACATATTTTGCCCTGTACCTTTAGGGAAAGTGGTGGCAATACTAATTGTGTGAAATTGATTTAGTCTATAAATGCAATCACAACACATCATCCTGTCATTTAAGAAAAAACACAAAATGTGAAAATAAAAATGTAATAAAATATACAATATATTGGTGATATGATGAACGATCTCCCCCCAAAAAAACAACACAATCATGAAAAGAAAAATCACAAAACTGTTTATATTTAGTCTTCATTTTTGAGGACCAAACAGAACTGCCTGCTCACTTGGCCAGCAACGGACTGAAAGTAATGGATGAAGACCACCAAAGTATCAGGAAAAGCCAGATATCATCACAAATAAATCAGTCAAAAAGTTAGGTTCTGACCCATACATTTTTCTTTTATTTCATTTTTTACCCTAAGGTCGCCTCATGATGTTTGAGTGGTTTGATGTAGTCATAATTAATCTAAACATGACTAAGACTGCCTATCTATTCCCAGTCTGGGAGCAGCAGAGCAGAGGGTGGGGCAGTGGGAGATTAAGTGTCCCAGTTGTTGGTTCATCCTGCATACTACTGACCTACCAGTCACTCCAAAAGAGTGGAAAAAAAAGAATGATACTGGCCTTATTGAAAAAAAACCCCCACCAGGAATGACCTCACGCTCAGCTGTTCAGAAAACTCTCCATGGGTGATAATCAGAAAGGCCAGACACAGAAAGGTGAAAGGATAACCTTTTAACATTATAGTTTTCTGGAAAAAAAAGTACAGTAAAATGTAGAATTCTAGTACCAAGGCATACAGGCAGATTAACCTGTATCATATTGACCTGTACAATAGAAAAAAAAGGGAATGATCTTGACTCATCACTCGACAAATAAGAATCCTGCTGAGCAGGCATTTTACTGTGGAGACCAAAGGGAAAATCTCCCAAAATGAACCATGAATTTCAAAGGATTTGTACCAAACATGACTATTTTATGTGTCTGTAACTTGAACTTGAACTCCAGTTCATACTTCACTCCATACAGACATAAATTAGAGATGGCATGATTCTATTTTGTCTTTTCCAACATAATTCCAATACTGAATGCTTGAGTATCAGCTGATACAGATATTGATTTGATATTTCCTCTTTAAAAACAAATAAGCTTTAAAATGAGCTAAAATTGGTGTCTAAAAGCAGGCTGTCATGCAGAACTCAATCACTCAGCAAGCCTAAAGGACAAATTACACAGTGTGAGTTTATTCTGGTTCAGAACAGATTTGGTGCTGGATAGAATTGATTTCTTCCCTTAAATATCTGATATTTACTGCTTTCCGAGTCATTTGTTCATTTCAAAGTTTGCTGCAATCCAATCAAACATCGTGTTGCTGTTCGATAAATTACTCACTCTGTACTTATACAAGACAAGCCACTTCATTAGGTACACCTAACCTATCTCTACGCTCACTGACTATTTTATTTTTACACTCACTGTCAACGTTATTAGACACATCTAACCTGTTGGTATACCATGTAGGTCTAAAGTTATTCATCTGATGCTGCACAGTTTGTGTTAGTCATCTTCAAGTCAATGATCATTATCAGTGGTCAGTTTCTGGACACAGGACACTGTTGGTTTGGGTACTCTTGGTTGGTGGACTATTCTCAGTCCAACAGTGACACTCTCTGAGGTGTTTAAAAACTTCAGCAGCACTGCCGAGTTCCACTCTGTGCAGCACACACACACAAACACACACACAAACACACACATACACATACAGTGGCAAGAAAAAGTATGTGAACCTTTTGGAATTTCATGGCTTTCTGCATTAATTTGTCATAAAATGTGATCTGATCTTGATTTCAGTCAAGGGTATTAACAAATATAATGTGCCTAAAATAAAAACACAAGGAAATCTTGATCTTTCATGTCTTTATCGAGGACAACCATAAAAAACTCATAGTGCTAGGAGAAAAAGTATATGAACCCTTCACTTAATGACCTCAGAAAAGCTAACTGGAGTCAGGTGTTAGCATACCTGGAATCTTTGGAGGTGTGGACTAGAGCTACTCTCACTGATGAAAACCACTTAAACTTTTGGAGTTTGCTCCACACAAGAAGAATATGCTTATGTGAGCCATGCCTCACCAAAAAGAGCTTTATGAGGATCTACCATCAAGAATTACATGAGGCTGGAAAGGCTTACAAAGTGATTTCAAAGACTTTAGAAAAATCCAGTCTACAGTTAGGCAAACGATCTACAAATGGAGACATTTTGGGACTGTGGCTACTCTTCCAAAAAGTGGACGCCCAGTCAAAATGACCCCAAGAGCACAACGAAGTTCATTGGAACTGGCTAACATCAGTGTTCATGAGGGCCTGCTTTGCTGCATCAGGGCCTGGCCAGCTTGCAATCACTGAGGGGAAGATGAATTCCCAAGTGTTTCCAAAAATTCTTCAGGATAATGTGAGAATGTCTGTACATCAGCTGAGAGTCTGTAGAAGTTGAAGGTGATGAAACAGTGACCCAAAACACCGGAGCAAGTCCACAACAGAATGGCTTCAGAATAACAAAATCCGCCTTTTGGAGTGGCCAAGTCAGAGCCCAGACCTCAACCCAATAAAGATGCTATGGATTGACTTGAAGAGAGCCATACACATGAGACATCCAAAGAATATGACAGAGCTAATGCAGTTCTGCCAGGAAGAATGGGCTAAAATTCCTCCTGAACGATGTACAGGTCTGATACACAGTTACAGGAAGCTCCTGGTTGAGGTTATTGAGGGGTTCAACCAGTTATAAATTCCAAGTATTCACATACTTTTTCCCCTAGCACTGAGTTTTATATGGTTGCCATCAATAAAGCCATGAAAGATCAGCATTTCCTTTTTTTATTTTATGTGTTATTATTTTGGGCACATTATATTTGTCAATACCTTTGACTTCGTTGAAGATCAGATCACATTTTATGACAAATTAATGTAGAAAACCATGAAATTCCAAAAGGTTCACATACTTTTTCTTGCCACTGTATGTAAAACCTATGAATAATGTTGAATGCCTACATAGGCAGAATTTCATCCCTTTTGATGAGCATTTCTACCTTATCTTGGGTAAAGCTTGTGTCTAATTTTCACTGTTTGATTACAAGGCTCACTTTGCTTGGCCCTCCCATAGCTTTCATTCATACTCTCTTTCAGTTTAATTCTAGTTCCTACCCTGCCTGCCTGCTTACTCCACCTCTGGACTGGTACATGTAAGATTCTCCACATTATCCTATGTAGTTCTGTCCATGTAGTTGGTCATAAATACCCCAAGGTTCTCCTTTGATTATGAGCTGGGCAAATACAGCAGCATAGTTTCCCTTCATTGCATTTCCAATATACATCTTTTGAGCATCCTCACACGGTGTGTGAATAATAAACTCCTGTGGAAACACGGAGATGGAAATGAAACCAGTCAGTGAAACCAGAAGGATAAGGCAATTATACATGGATAACTGTTATAAAGCAAAGGTATGATGGCAAACCATATAGTGATACTTCAGAAAAATGAATGAAAGCAAGCAGAGAACAGCTATCTTTATAGCTCTGGTAAGAGGCTAACCCTAGTTTTTTTATCTATTATTAACAAAATTAGTACTTTACAGCAAAGTAGTTCTGGAAAAAACAAAAGTACTGACAAATCTGAAAGGGGCCTCAGTCAGCTAACATTAGATTATAAAAGAAAGATATATTAATCAGCTGGTGAGTTAAATCACCTGTGTTGAGGGTTCATATCGGGCCTCAGTGAGAATGCCCCTAGCATTACTCCCATGCCCCCTCTCTGTCAAGGCAAACATTCCAGTGAATGTGAACTCCTGAGGTTCATTATAAAAGAATAAAAGGAAAGGGAGAAAAGGGAGAAAAGGGAGAACATATTGTAACACAACAACAGTAAAAATGCAATAAAATTGGTAAATCCCCTGCTTAGCCACAGAATCAACTCTCAATTTTTCAGTTAGAGTTATTTTGAAAGTCAGAACTCTTAATTGGTGTTTTGGATATTAAATATGGATACTCAGGTTGAATTTGTTTTCATTCATGTTATAGAAAAAATTACATTCCACAGTTTGTGACTCTATGACTTATGAAGCAACTTATAAAGGCCTTGTTAAATGGCTAATAAGGCAAATCAGGTGTGTTTCATGAGGCATTTTTAAGTAAATAAAATTGACTTTCTGTTTTAGAATAACATTTCCGGTATGTTTGGTACATGCACAGCTTTAACTGGCTTTTTACATCTTCACTGATTAGATGTTAAGATGGAAACAGGAGTATATGTGATGCTAGAAGTGAATTAATTAGGGCTGTCAGTAGATTAAAATATTTAATCGCGATTAATCGCATGTTTGCCATAGCTAACTCGCGATTAATCACGATTAATCGCACCTTTAAGTCTGTCCTAAACATACTGTTTTTAATACTCTTATCA
>JBBPCZ010000136.1:30293441-30310767 GCA_037974445.1 Brycinus macrolepidotus | reverse complement strand
ATAGAACCACAAAACAGACACAGCATGTGAACATTTCTCTCAATGGGTCCTCTTATATTGATCTTCTTTTAAGTGACATATGTTTTTATGCCCTTTTCTGATATCAAAGATCATGTGCCAGAAGGGACGTGAAGCTCAGCTCAGTATGCGGTGGGCTCTAAGCGCTTTGATACTGTTCAGAGGGCTACAGTCTGAGCTGCCATTAGTATCAAGACTGCTGTGGTGAAGGCCTGTGATGGTGATCGGGATGATAACAAAATTAAAATAGTAAATAACAACAATCCAGTACAACAGCATAATAATAAAAGCAGTAATAATAATAACAACAATGGTAACAAAAATAATGCTCGTTATTATGTGTATAATACTTGAATTACTACACAATACATAAAGAACTAACATTTTTTTAACAGTATAAATGACTGTCTGTCTGTCTGACTGACTGACTGTCCATCTGTCTGTCCTCTGTCTATCTGACTGACTGCCTCCCTGTCCGTCTGTCTCTCTGTCTGACTGTCTGTCTCTCTGTCTGACTGTCTGTCTGTCTGTGTATCTGACTGTGTGTCTGTCTGTCTGACTGTTTGTCTGTCTGTCTGACTGCAGCAGGCTCTGAAGCTCCTCCTCCGGCTTTAAACTGGAGTGAGCCAATTGGCCTGTAGACCGCAACCAGCGCAGACTATTTAGGAACTACTTAAGTAAGATCTTCAGTGTTTCTGTGTTTTTAGCTGGTGACGGTAGCGAGTTGATCAAAATAGGTCTTCCGTGAAAACCGATTCGAAGTTATGGTCGTTTAAGTCCTTGTTTAGGTGTATTTTGTTGAAGGCCTGTTCCTCCTCTCGGCGGGCTGTGGGACTGGTCTCGAGTGACGACATCCCTGTATTTTTACCCCGATGACCTCATCGCCGACATGAAGTTTAGAGACCAGTGAAACTTTCTATAAGTTTATTTTGTTTTGTTTTTTTTCTCTCTTTCTTATTTTTTTGGTCTCACCACTTTCTGAGAGGAGTCGGGAGAAGGAGCCGAGGCCGTTCTCTCCGAGATGTTCCCCGGGTTGAGAGTCTCTTTGGCGGTAAGTGGAGTTCAGCCTGTCGCCCCGCGGAGCCCGGAGAGAAACTCACTCTCCGTGTTCAGTCGCTCGTCCAGGCAGACCTGTTTACTGACACTAGTCTCACTACACGTTTTATCCCCTCGAACTGTCTAAATCTGTCAATTTTTTCATCCAAAATGTGTCTAAACTTCTCCTGTGGTTAAACTGACTTTTAGAGTCGTGTGACATTGTCACAGCGTTAAAAAAGGTCGTTTACACGGTCGTTTTCTGGAGTCCCGGGTTAAATAAAATCAAATTCTTGAAATGTGTCTCAGGGGACGGGCTGCAGAGGAGCTGGAGACCGTTTGGATTTGGGTCAGAACGATAACCGAGCTGGTGGTGTTAGCTGTGTTTGCTAACGCTGTCTGCCTTTTTCTAGACTCTTCCCGTTCTGAGCAGGCAGCTCTCTCTGTTCACTGTTCTCTGTTCTGTCAGTGAATGTGAAGCTTCCCAGGCCAAAGCAGTCACCTGAAAATGTGCCTCGTATGGTGACCTGAGGATGGTGGAGGTCTGTATAGGTGAAGATGGTGATGGTTGAGCACAGTGGGAATGAAGAGCATTAATAATCAGGAAAGAGAATTGGCTGTGAATTTATGGACCTAACCACAGAAAGGGTCACACTGGTCAGTAGATTTGGCTGTCCACTGTTTCCATGTCTGTTCCACAGGATATCTAAGGTGTTTGCCATTGCTTATTTGTCAGTCACTGGTGTGACTCTTCACATCACTAAGACTGTTACTAGAACAGTTTGGTAGTCACACCGTGGTATTTAAAGGTGGTTCTTCAGGCTTTACAGGCCATCTTAATGCAGAAGCAGCCATCAGCTGGTTCCCTGACCCTGAAAATGGGCTGAGAATCATACTAGCACTGACTTGTTAGGCAAGGGCTTTTTCTTTTTTAACGAATAGCATTCTGCATGAAAAGCAACTTTTGGCCATTTCCATGCTCTCCCCTCAAGTTTTCTAAGGTCCTTTCTAATGGAAAGAGTGTCAATGGTGTCATGACTAACAATGGAGTGGATCATACCTCGAAACCAGTGTCATTGAGGGGTACGTACCTGTAAACCCTAGAACTTGTTGTATAGGTGTTGGCTCTGGCTCTTGCTGTACAAGTAGTGATGATGATTTATCGTCACAAATGTTAAGTGCTAGTGGGCTGTGAAGTCCAGATGCTGCAGAATGAGGAATGGAGGTGTGAAGTCAGTGATACAGTCACCAGTCATGTAAAATTGTCATGACAGCATCAGCAGGCGCCTGCGAAACAGATGTGGGGCTGTTAAGGATCATACATCAGCCTGCAGTTGAGTGTATGACATCAGACCTATAGTCATCATCCTTATCTGCGGTGATTAAACATTATAGGATGTCAGGAAAAGGTTTCGGCTGAATCCACGTGATGACTCACCGTGGTTAAATGTACATCCGCAGGGTTAAACCTATGTATAGTGTTCGCGGTATTAGTTACAGCACTCTTCGGTTCACTAGGTTTGAGGTCATCATTTGAAGTGATCCTGAGTGCGGTAATTAATTGTAATTACTTTGACCCAGGTGCATTTCAGCGAACAGCCACAGAGGAAAAACCTGCATGACTCTCAAGTTTGAGTTGTGTCAGACGACTTTATTATTCAGTAATATGGAGCTGGTCCGTTTACTCCCCCCGCTCACACTGAAAGGTTGCCTAATGCATTAGTGTGCTTATTTGCACTCGCTAGTTCTGCTCTCTGTGTACAAATGATTGCGATAAAAGCTGGTTTGCCAGCTCCAGGTTCACTTTGGCCTCCACTGTTGTTAAGACACTTTGGAAAAATCACGTTTGTAACATCTGCTAAATCACTAAACGTACAATTATTGTTTAAAAAATACATTTTGAATTATGTTATTCATTATGATGGAGAGAAAAAATACTGACCAGCAGCACTTTTACAACATCTGACTGCTGTTATTTGTAGCTATTATGCCACAGTTTGTTTACCAAATGCGCAAAACTTACAGTATAGAGAAAGATTGAAATGTTTTTCTTGGCAAATTCTGGGTCTTTCTCTTTGTGGTGTATTTTTAGATCGTCACTTCTGAACAGTTTACTTTCTGTTTCTTGTCAGCCTACACTTGAAAGCAAGAAAGTACCATGTTATGACTTCAATATTTGTAAACTAAGAAACAGATAGACATGTAGATAGATCAGCCTTTCTTTATTCCTTACATTTAAGGAATAAAGTTTTTGCTGCTGAGCCTTTAAGATTAAAATGTGTAAGCTATCTCTGTTCTCACAGGCTGTCTTGAATTGTGCCTCATTCAAAAAGTCAGGGCTGAAGCACTCCTTATAACTTCAAAGTGAATGGACAAGGCTGAACTGCTTTAGGCTGAATAGGCAGATATTTGTGAATGTGAAGGTGTTGGTAAACAGGCCGTCAGCTTATTTTCCAGATGTGGATTTGTTTACATACTACATCATACTCTTCACATTTTAAAACAGCAAAGATAACAACTTCACAGTAGGCTATAAAAATGATACACCTGGTAGATTCCTCTTCAAACTGAAGTAAGCATTTTAATGAATGTTTTTCCAGGTATATTATTAACCTTATTAATGGCCCAGCTTAACGACGCATTAATGAACTAACGTTGTTAAAACTAATACTAAATGTCAAACCACTTTTGGCTATATCAGCTGTCTGTTTACAGGCTGTTTTTACCTTCATGGTTTTTAAGAATGCCGGCCAAGTCAAGGAACTACAGTAGCCTAACTACATAATCAGAAGAATGTTTTGATCAAGTTTTCCTTCTTCCTTCAGCATGTGCGCACACACACACACACACACACACACACACACACACACACACAAAAACAAACTCCTCTTCATGGTCGTGGAAGTGGCCTCTGAGTCGGGAAGCCGGGGGAAGGAAGTCGGGTCTCTTAATACTCGCATGGGTGTGTGACATTGCAGCGAAAGAGCACTTCCTAAATTAAACCACTCACCTCCCCACCCCAGCACCCCCACACCATTTTTAATTCACCAACCTGGTTCACTTATATAAGTATGAAGCCTGGCTGGAACTTGTAGCCAGGCATCCGGTGACACCTCCTGAATTAGCCGTAGTAAAAGCGGATGTCTTCTGCCAGGGGACAGGCAGACCGGAGCTACTTACTGAACCTCCAGCACCTCCCTGTCCGTCCGGGAGCAGCAGAACATGTAAGGTTTGTTTCTCAGCAATACCGTTTCGGAAAACTCTTAGAAGCTGCAGTAATCGCAAATGCTAACAGAGGTGTGTTGTAAGCGAAATGCTCCAGAATGACTTCTAAAATAAATTTTTTTTTTCACATTAACCTTTATTTAAAAATTAAGAATGTCCTGTGAAGTGGCTTACTACATTTTTAAATATTCTTTATTTCTCACAAAGTCCAAGTTTTAAACATTTCCTTAATACTGCATCTATATTTGTAATTAGAGGTATGGTCACAGATTGTATGATGATATTTAAATCTGATCAAAAGTTATTGTGTGTACGGCCTCTAGTGAGTTCTTGTGAGCATGTAACCCCCTTAGCAACGTCATTTCTCTTTTGTAGCTCAATGAAACAAGGAATTGTGTGTGTGAATTTGAAATATGTTTTTTCCACTTGTCTGTAAGAAGAACTATTTTATTATGATTTACATTTCATCAAAAGCTATTGCTGTGTATAATTGTTTAAAGAAAAAAGACAGACTATACTTGCCATGTTTTTTTTTTTTTTTTTCATGCATTCTGTGACTATCTAATTATTTATATAATTATGTAATTAATTGGAAAACAGAACTTAATTTCATTTTTTACTTTATCAGAGGAGGTCTCTGAGTAAGCAGTGTTTTCACTTCATGATAGGTGGAGTTGGTGGTAGCTGGAAGTGAAACATATTATTGGTGTTATTTTTGTCCCCACCCACTGGTGCATGGTGACATAATCAAACCGCAAAAGACATTTTAGAGGCGGCCTAAATTAACCTTTGATTGTAGAATGGAGGAAAGCCACAATTTTCATGATATTATCATCATGATGTCAGGATCTAACCATTGAAGCCAATCAAGGACTTTACCTTGTATAATAAAAGACAGTAATAACTTTAACAATTGAGTAGCGATTCAGTCTTGTATCAAACACCTCAGGCCCTATTTATACCCGTGGTGCTCCTCGTGAGATAATGTGTTTTTGTTTGTATTACCAGGATCTGGTCCACATGTTGTGTACAAGTGGAAAAAGAATGTACACTCAGATGACGTAGTTGTGGAGGCTGCCACTGTTGACTACCTCAGAAAGTTTGTGTCCTCCAGTAGATTTTTAGAGCTGTCACGGAGACTTCTGAAAGACTGCACTCAGGCACAGAAGCAGGCTGTAAAGTCATGCAAACATACGAGATATGAAAGGATACAGCAGTGTGGAAAAGCACTGTGGCTTGTTTTCATTATACACACCTATTGTGTTCAGAGGGGGAAGTTGTGTATTGTTTATTCTCAAGCTTTTGTTTTCATGAGCCTTCGGTTAAAAGACTTTGGTTAATTTTTAATGTCTTTTTAACAAGTTGAATTGTGCAGTCAAAGCCAACGCCTTTTTAACATTTTCCTTATTGCCTCGTAAGCCTTTTCAACCCGAGACCCATGAACATAAAGAGTCCGCACTATAGAGGGAAACACTAAAGTGTTCCCTGCTGAAATGTCCGAACCACAAAGAACAAACAGCATGAGTTCTTCATTTTCAGTTTCAGCTTTCAACAAAGTGTGGCGTTGTCATGAACAATGGTAAATATTATTTCTAATATTAGAGACATTTGGGTCGTATGCAAATGTTTGAGCACTCCAGACATGTTTTGTTACTGTTTATTTGCTGAATTGAAAATATTAGAAGTTTTATTTTTCACTAATATGTTAAACATAGAAATTGTGCTCTAAATTCTGCATAAAAATGCCATATATAAATAGGTTATTTTCACTCAAACAAAAAAGAAAATATATAAAAAATAAACAAAGCATGTCATTCGACTGGGGTTGTATTTATACTTTTGCATATGGCTGTATTTATAATGAGACATGTCGCCGACAGATAAGTGATGTGTTCCAGCACAAACTCTGGCCTTTCTTGGTTAGATTCATTCCCCAAATCTCACCTTGTGCTGGAGGCTGTAAAAGCTAAGTTTGGTTTCTCTGATCTGTGTATCATGTGGTGCTGATTTTAGGCCTATGGATTCCTTCCATTTTAGTCACACTTGGGTTTTTTTTTTTATCACCATGTTACTTCAAAAACCAGGTGGGATGAATACAGGGCACCACTGAAATACAACATTCGACATAGGCTTGGTTTCACTGAATTATCTGCTAAGACCTAGCAGAAGAATCCATGGTGTGTCTTTAAAGCAAAACCCGACCTGCTACCATCAGGGGAGCTGTTATTACAATCTGGCAAGTACAGCACATGTAGAGGGCATGCCTTTGAAACTGTGTTTGTTGTGGTTAGGAATCTTGCTCGGAGGAAATTGTAACATGTCATAAGCCATTTTCAGCCATTATGTGCTGAAGGAATTGAAAAATTCCCCCTCTTAAAAATGGGAGGTCACCACAGTTAATCTTCATTTTGTTGTTCTAGTTCTTTCCATGTCAAACAAACAAGCGCCTTATTTGATATAAGGAAGAAGGTCATATAATCTCGGCAAATATAGCACGGGATGTTATTACAATACAGCGGAGCACGCTACTTCCTTGTGGCCAAATGTTCTGAGAACTTTACGAAAGTTTTGTGACATTTCAAGGATTTCTGCATCACTTCAGTCTCCGTGACCTTCCAAAATAACACACACTGGTCAGCACTGATGTTCTGCAGTGAGCCTTTAAGTTTTAATTTTCCACACCCTTTTGATCTGGCTGTGGTCTGATGTCAGTCTATGGTGGAAAGTCCACTCGTGGCTGCTATCTCTGCCAGCCAGGTTGGGCCTACAATCACGCCAATGGAATCCTGTGCCAGGCCCAATTGACTTCGGCACTTTTCTAAAGCACATTTCGCATTCATTTCTGCCTTTGTAAACAAGCAGAGTAAGGTCAGGGATTCCGAATTAGGAGGGCGACTTCCTCTTGCACAGAGTTCAGCAGACCGAGCGCTTTCAAACTACACTGGCTACTTTCCCGTGTTTGTTACATATTGCCATATTTAAGAATGGCACCTCCTCCCAGCAAATAAGGCCTTTCACTCAGTAATGAAATATGATTTAAGTGTGATACAGTCTCTTAGGGTTGTTTGGCTTACAATTGTATAGCCATATCTTTGCTCTTAATAATATTTTAAAAAGGCATACATCCTAATGTGGTAGCGCTAGAGCTGTTTATCACCTTTTTCTTGTTCAGTTCAAATGTTTTTAGAAGAAAGTAGAAGATACACAGCGACTTTTACGCTGTAAAGTAACGCATTTAATTTACCTTGTTCTAATGTGTACATTATTTCTACAGTATTTCTGTGGATACATAATTGTCACTGTTTTAACAAAAACTTGTATCTATAGCATCTAAATTTCCTTCTATAGCAAAAGGAAATTAATTCATGTTAGCATTCATGTAGCAGAATTTTATAGAAGTAATTTTTTTACTATTTCTATTTGCATTTGCTTTTGGTTATTTACTTTTGGCATTAATTGTTTTGATGTAACATTTTGCTCATGTGAAAATAATGGACACATGAGTCAAACCTGGATCCTTTCTCTTTTTTTTTTCCTCTCTATGTTCTGTAGCATTCATATGCCCCAAGACTCAGAAATTAATGTCAAAGGTTATGTGTTAACATAATGTAATACATAATTGCTTTATGAAACTTCAAAACAACATTGCATGTTTACTAACGGACTACTACGTATATACATACTCCGTACATACATAACTACTATTAAATATAACAACTACTGTAACTTTTTCTTCTGAGGAGGCTTTCTGTTGAAGGATGAGCTTGTGTGGGTTTAAGACTGACTTCTGTCTAAGCTTCCATAAAAAACGCGCACCTGTTGTTTTGCGCAATATATTCTCACCTTTCTGTGTTACACTGGCACCTTTCAGTCTGTCATGCCTCAAAGGAGTATGTCTTTTAAAGTGGAAATGTTTTTTTTTTTTACTTTAGCTTATGTCCAAGATGATGATTTATGATATTCAGCTATTAAATGACCCCAGTTTTCCACCAAAATATAATAACTTTTGAACGTCTTCAGAGTTTTGACTATATCACCATGCACCTGTGGGTGGGGAAAATAATATCAATAGCCAGTAACATCAGGTTTCACCTCCTTCTCGTACCACCTTTAATAATCATTAGGATTTATGCCACTGGTATCAGTTTAGGGGTCCGGCTATTCCTAGACGCAGCAACCCGCACAAAACAGGCAGAACTTTGTCTTCAGGGATGATTATTATTTATTTGTATTGTTTTTAGTAACTATTTATTAGTTTTATCTAGGATTTGTTTTTAAGATATTCATTGGTTTGTTTATTTTTGTAAAAAGGAAAAGAAAAAAAAAAAAGAATTAAGTTTCAATGAGAGTCTGTGGGCATGACGCGCGTATTTTGCAGGCAGGTGTTACAGGTGTGTAGTCTCCTTTTGCCATAGCAGTGGTACTGCTGTAGTAGAGCAGGAAAGAGAAACTTCCCTGTGGTCATGGAGAAAATCTACCTAAGTTATTTTTGTGTCTCATGAGGCTGGTGTATTTTAAAACATGTCACCAGTCAAAATGTCACTACAGTGAATTAAAACAGTCATGCCTGTTACAGTGTCCACAATCAACATTTCATGTTGATTTTCTCTACACATCATTTATGTAAGATTGATATAGGCTTCTGGCTACCATTTTAAACTCTGCTACAAATGAAGATGTCAGCTTTCCTTCTACCTTAATGTTTGGGAACGATTCAGCCAAAAGTGGTGTGAGTGCAATAAACACTCTGTTCTAGATGGAGAGTCTAGATCTAACATTCACTATAAGGTCTAGTAAAATAATACAAAGTTGTTTAAATCAGTCAAGCTTTCCATCCTAAATACACTAAATACATCCGCAATATATTTTATAATAAGTTTTTGATTAATCTGTTAATAAAAAGTTAACACATTAAAAGTTGATATGGAAGGGTATGGCCTGCTGTCGTTGATTACACTGTGTAAAACAAGCTCCGCTATGTGGAGGCTGTATTGTAGCCTGGCTCGCTGTGAGTTGTTTAAATGCGTCAGAATGGTTCTATATTGCAGGTAAGAGTTCATGGTTCATGGAGAGTTCATGGTGAATTCATATATTCATCTGAATGCTGTGAAAACTCACCATTGACATCATTAGGGAAATACAAGTAGATGACCAAAATTATTTTCCACTAAACCAGTTTAACTACACAAATAATGTCATTTTTGCTGATGTCAGGTTGTGTCTTGTACCCCCTTCCACAAAATTTAGATTCATTGTCTAAAGTGTGGAGTAATATAAGATTCCAAGATTAGACTTACTTCCAATTTCATTCAGCCTTTTCCCCAGTACACACCATCACTTACAGCAGAAATATGAGAGACTTGGCTATTGATTATTAGCATCACTGGAATTTTGCTCTCTTAGACTGAGAGACCCCCAGACTAAACAAGCAGTCTTGCCCAACACTAGTGGCTGTTGGAAGGTGTTGTATCTGAGTGTTTGGAAGCACACCAAGCCCAGTGCTTCTCTGGTTTGATAGTTTGTCTTGGCACGTGCTATCGATAGAGCCTACTGCACAATTTGTTTTATTGTCTTTGTGTGTGGGCCTAGTTGGAAGGGGGAACTTGTTGCTGGGGTTTTTTTTTTCATGGCAGCTGAGGGAGTTTCCACAATGCTGTACTCTCTGAGTGCCACCTACATCATTACTAGGAGGCCAGCGTTCCTCAAATCATACATTTCACGTCTTGAACTAGTCAAAGCGCGCTCGGCTCAGTTTTCATTTTTACTGTCTCTGCTTTCGACAACACAGAAATCATGTTTCATCCTGTACACTGGCCAGCTTACATTTGGGCAAGTTTTTGAGAATGTGTTCAGATTGTTGATGTTTGTTGATGTGTAAGAATATGGGTTGAAATTTTTCTCCAGACTTTCTCCACTAAAGAGTCTACAGTGATTACAGAGATTTCTTTGATAAAAGTAAATCAATTAAAAAATGTCAGACGGCTGACATGAATCTCTTTCAGTATTGATGACTTTGTGAGTTATTTCTATGTTGGATAGTTCGTTTTAAAGCCTATATGAATTAGCTTAATTTAGTTAGCTAGCCTATTCTCTCTGTGTTTTATTTCTAGACTTTAACCTACTACTGATCAAACCAGTGAGTGTTTGGGTATGAATGGTTAAACAAACTGATTTCTCAAATTATTGGTCAAAATAATTGGATGATTACTCGATTACTGATATAATAGTGGCAGCCCGAATCGAAAGATTATAAACCGCCTTCCTAGCAGTTTTATGATGTGTACATGGAAATGTATGCAGTCATCCTACAAATAGCCTCCAAGTAGATGTCTAGAAGTCAGGCCAAAATAAAAAATAAAAAAATGTCATTTTGCCATTGTTGCGACAGACTTTCCGTAACAAAGTCCATTGCATCTGTTTGAGTCTCGAGCAGTCAAATAACTCGCTTGTCCTTATTCTCTCTGCAGCCAGATAACCGCTTGAGCATGAAGACGAGGAGTGAGGAGAAGGATGATGTAATGGCGCTGCAGCCCAGGAGAAAAGCCCTCTTTTGTCGTGCCCCTGCAATGGTGTGAAAGAAAGGCCCCACTCTCCCCTCCCCGGCAAACCCCAAAAACACAGGCCTGCCGCCTCCCCAAGCCTGCCTGCTAGAAGTGGGCCGACGTGAATGCACTGTTTGGCACAGACACCCCATTACAGCATACATACTCTCTCAAGCATACACATACATATTGGAGAAGACGGTGTCCTCATACATTTTATTACCTCATACCCTTTTGCCATACACTTTATTTTCAGAAACACACACAGTGGTCAGTGTCCTCCCACCAAATAGTTTCTTTCAGGACCCTTTTCCATTCTGTTCCTGTTTCTTTTTTCACTCTCTTTTTCACTTTATTTTGCTGGGCCGGGCACCGGGCCCGCCAGCTGAACGCCACGAGGGTGACATCATCGCCTACCACCACAATGGGGTCGTTCTTCTCCTGAGGGCCCTTGCTGGCTGGCTGCGTCACTGCTCCAGACCTCCAGCCCCACGGGACCGCCAGGAGGAGGAGGTGGAGGAAGAGAGGAGGAAACTGTGAGAGATAGAGGGAGAGAGGTGGTGGAAATGGCAGAGCCTACTGGGGCAGCGACCCTGGCTTCAGTCAGAGTCATCGGGCCAGAAGGTCTGGTGACTTTGCTGGAGGGCGGACTGGACCGCGTGCTCTTGATTGACAGCCGGCCTTTTGTGGACTACAATGCCTCTCACATCCTAGAATCAGTCAACGTGAACTGCTCCAAGCTCATGAAGAGGAGGCTGCAGCAGGACAAGGTGCAGATCCTTGAGCTTCTGCAGCATTCAGCCAAGAAGAAGGTGAGTTGAGGGGTACAGTAACAGAATACTCGTTACTGCATGACTGTACTGTTCTCTGATTCAGCAGTGTCAGAGTGGGCAGTGATGACATGAAGTTACAGCCTTATGCAAAAGTCATATTTAATTGCTAAATTTACATTTGGGTGTCCAAATGACATGGTATGTTGATTTTCTAAATAAAAACAAGTACACATCCTTTACAGAAACACACTTCTGCACATTTTGTTACAAAGTAATTGTTTATTTGTTGAATTTTACATATTGAAAAAAAAATGATTAGGAAGACTGCATCCAGAGTTGGTGAATGGTGTTTAGGTGATGCTAACAGAATGATATGAATTGTAGTTATACTTAAGATCAAAAAACATGTAAATGTACCACTGCTCGAACACTCTAAAACGTGTGTCCTGTACAAAACTTTTTTTTATTCAACTTATCTTCTTCACCACAAACACACAAAATAGAATGAGTGGACTTTCGAACTGTAACACAATAGCAACTTTGCCTAATGTTATTGTGTTCACATTAGGCAAAGTTGCTAGTTTTAATCATGTTATCCACTTTGCTTTATGTAGCACTTTAACCAGTTCTGTGATATTTCATGCCAGATTTGCCAAGGAATCAGATCAGATCAGTCTTTTTTACCCCTGATATTTGATTCAGCATTTTCTGAAGGTATCGGCCCTGTACTGATATTGAATATCATATCATTTCCATCTCTAAAGACCTTTGCTCTTCAGGGTTGAGAGATTATAGTAGTTTACACAAAAAAGTCAAAATCCATGTGCACAGTCACTGACTCTGAAGACTGGGTTCATCCAAAGTGTAGGTAAGCACCGTAAGTAAGCAGATCACCCCATAACTGTAAATGTGACATAGTTAATAATAGCATGAAAGTGTGTGTTGTTTACCTGATGGCGGTCACCTCAAGGCAGAGGTGTTTTTTGTCCTTAAGGTCCATGTATACATTTACTTTGCGTTTACTTTTACTTTACCATTTTCGTCCTCTTTTTATTCCCTGTATTTGTATTTAGCATAAATGTTAGTCCGTGCACTGTGAGATAAGTGAGCCCTTGCCACAGGTGAGAGTTTTAAAAACCTTGTTTGAGATCTCTGTGCTGCATTTTTTACACATTCACCTTTGATAAATGAGACCCAGTGTCTCTGACCTCACTGCCTACAAGAGCGAGTGTTTATAAAGTGTTCGAGGAGAACATGAGATTTAAATAAGCCATCCTCTCTCCCGAGGGCCATTGTGAGACCCTAGCAACAGGTTGCCGAGTGACCTCATCCCAGTGCTATCTGTCTCTGTCCAGCCTTGAGGCTCCCCCCACGCACACTTATATACACACACACACACGCACACACACACTGAAGGGAGCATGCCGCTCACTTTGTTGCAATGAGAGAGCAGTGACTGTGAAGTAACTTTCTTTGTTTCTCTCTCTCTCTCTCTCAGAATCCCTAGGTCTGCAACTACTGATTTTTGTCCTAATCAGTTAATCTATCTGCTGTTATTTGACTAAACAGCTGATCAGTCCGTGCTCTATTCCTCTGTTTCCTCTCACTTTGAACAGCAGTCATTCAAAGTTCTGTCACAAGAAGTGATTTCACGTTTTATGGATAGAACTCTTCCTGTACTGCACAGGTTTACAACCCTGGTCTTCTGGTCATTTTAGGGTTTTGCTGCTCTTACACGTTCACTTCAACTCAGTAAGGGCTTTAATTAACTGAATAGTTGGATCAGCTGTCTAAGAGCAGGAAAAGTTCAGGGCAGTGGGTCCTCCAGGACGAGTGTATTGCAATTTGTTAGAATGAATGTGCTGTGCTTAAGTCATTTACCAGCCTCTCATTTATTGAATTTCTAGTCAAAACAGTCATTATAATCATGTGTCAGAAAACACATATTTAGCGTATAATCAAATTTTCTATTATCAATGTTGTTGTCTAATCATTACAGTCCTGTCCTATCCTTTGCAGCAGGACGATAGACCAGAGCTTTGACTTGATTTTGGTTGTGACCATCGTTGGTGGCTGGCCAGCATGCACTTATCTAGGCCAAAAGACGCCCTGCTCTCCCGGTCAGATACAGAGATCATTGCATCGTTGCTCAATGTGGATGACATCAGAGCAGTACTTTCCTGTGGAATGCATGAGAAGAGAGAGATAAGAGAGGGAGAGATTGCTGGGGAGGGAGGGGAGAGTATGTGCAGACGGAGCGAGACCCTACCGCTAAGACCCATCTGCCCTGCCGATAGTAGTGCAGTAGTAAAAACCTGTCGCTGTAGAAATCATTATTCCACAGTCACCTCTGTTCTATCAGCACATCAGTTTGGCTGAAGCCTTTATTTTGTTGTCTTAACCTCTCTTCTCTCCCATCTGGACTCCCAGTCAAGCCCCGCTTCTTTGCTAATAAAAAAAGAATGCATTGAATGTGCTTGATTCGTATGAGTGTATATGAACAGCATCACTCCTACTGTTTGAGACAGTGCAAATGTCGCTGCAAGCTAAGAGTCTCAAATTATCATCCTTAACGGCTCAGCTGGGATTCAGCCCCTCTGCTTCTACACTTGCTTCAGCTGCTTGTCTATTCATATCAGTTTGACTCTATTTGCATAACGCTTTTTGCAGTAGACACACACTCAAGCTGTTTCCCACCCAGACCAGTCAAAATTAAAGGTGCTGCCTGTGATGAAAAACTATAAGCCTGGTCCAGGAATACCAGTGTCCTGCATATTACACTTTTTCCCTCCTCTGATCCACCAAAACAGCAGAATAACCCTGTTTCATGGAAGTCAAATGTATCACCTATACACAGTTGTACACTAAAGTTTCACCACTGCCAGTCAAATTACATATTTTGTAGATTTTTAAAATGAAAATGTTCACGTCCTCTATTAGGAATAATAGTAATTACTTAAATTTAAGTTGTAACGCCTTTCTAACACCTAAGGATGCTTTACAGTTGTGTAGCATTATCAGTATACGTGATTGTACCAAGGTAGAAAGAATAACAATAAACAGGAGACATAGAATCAAAGAGAAAATAGAAAGGTAACATTAGCAGAGGGAAGAAGAGTCAACGGTATTGGGAGAAGAGCTACATTTTGAGCTGGAAGGAAAATAAGGAAGAGCAAAGTCAAAGACATAGAGAGGCCTGTTCCTTACAGACAACTACTCGGGTGTCCTCCTCCTGGAGATTTGTAACTGTTCCATGTTGTTTCAGACATTTCTGATATAGTCCTGTTTGTTTTTCATGGAAATTTCAACTGACTAGTACGTGTTTTATCATCATTTCCTGATGTGTGCAGGTCCACAACCTTGTGTCTCATTTGAGTTTACGTTTACGATTATGGCATTTAGCAGACGCTCTTATCCAGAGCGACGTACATCAGTGCTTTAGTAGTTCACGTCTGTTCTTCATACCTGTAAAACTATACTTAAATCAACATCTGCTTTTAACCAAGTTTACTTTTTGGTTTAAGCTGTGTTTAAGGAATGAGGCTTTAACATGTGTGTAACCTTGTATTTATACTCCAGGAACACAGGAAATAGTTTTAATGGAACAATGTCTTGATTTTAAAAAAGAAAACCATCCTATAGCCTTTGTTTTACATCAGAACAAGCAAACCCCAAAGTGCCACACTTAAGTAAAGGCTACAAGTAAATGTTATGTAAATGTAATTGTAAATGTTAGGTAAATCCAAATGTTATGTAAATGTTATGCTAATTAATTTTGTGATGAAATAAAGAGACAGTACTAACTCTGGACTTCTAAGGGTTAACAAACTTGAAGTGTATGCGCATTAGAGCAAAGAGTATGGAAGCGGGCAATACAAGGCTACTCCAGGATCAGGACTTGAGGGCCACCTCTATCTTTTATTACGAACCAGTACAGTTGGGCTGAGAACATGATGGATCTTTCCTTCAAGTCCACCAGTGGACGGTTTTTGTTTGCGCTCCTGCACTAAGCTATTTCTAGCTGTGGACATCAGCTATAGCTATGTGGGTCAGATACACCCCTAAAGGACTAAGTGGACCGCTGCCCCACCTGAAGCCTGTTCCAGAAGCCAGGCGCTAATAAAGCACTATTTTCCATTACATTATCTTGAAGTGGAAGCGTGCCACAGGACAGAAAGATTTTGTGCTTGTGTTTAAAGCTGAAGAAGCCGAATACTTTGTTTTAAAATTGTTTGGTGATGCTGCTTTGACAGTTCACAGCCTTGAAGAAACAGTTGAGTTTGAAGCCCTGACTCTGGAATGCAGGTCTGGGAACAGCTGCATTTTATTGCATGTTCTGAGCATTCGTACCTGATGTCTATAGAGATTTGTTGAACTGTTTAGAGATCAGTGTTTAGAGATCAGCTTAGCTGAGAATACATAGTGTCTCCCCTGAGTGGCTAAATCAAACCTAAAAGTAGGTCAGTTTGAGCTTGTGACATCTGATCTGGGTCTGATTAAATGTATGTGCTTGTGCTTGCCGGTGTGTGTGTGTTGAGGCCTATGTGTTTGTCCTAATGTATGTGTGTGGATGGGGTCAAATTGTGCAAATGTGTTTTTCTCCCTCGGTTTGAGTATCTAGAGTACATAATAAGTGCTTTCTATGAATATTCAAGATTGTATTCATGAGACATGTGTGTGTGCATTTAGTCCCCAGTAAGATCACTGATTGGGCCAAGAGGGCTGTGTGTGCCTGTAGTCTCTGAGCAACCTGAGAAGTAGTTTGTTTTTTTGTTTTTTTTTTCCTTTTTGTCACAACTGAAAGAAGCAGTGAATGACTCACTTGGGCTGTGAATGTAGCTGCTCTTTGAAAGTAGCAATAATGATAACGCAGCGAAACGAAAATCCTCGGCCAAATTACGAGTTATAATTACAATTTGAATATTTGCTCAGATTCTGATAGTGCTGGCATATTAGCAAGGACTTCCCTTTTAGCTTCTGCTGATTTGCTTTATTTCATACGTGAAGTGGTCACAGCCCTGTAGTACAGAAGACACTGGGCACTAGGTTTCCACTCTTGATATGTGAATGAACTGCCGCACTGAAGAGTGAAGAAGAGAAAATTGTTCAAACAGCATTTTTAATCACTAAAACTCATCTTCATTACATAGTCACTGGATTCATATCTACAATGCTTTAATCGCTTGTGGAAGCTGTAACATAGTGGTGACGTGTATAAACAACTCACAGCTAGTCTGGCTAAAATGCAGCCTCCTCACAGTGGGGTTAGTTTTAGCACAGTGTTAAAGCCTCTAAAGTAAACAATGAGAGCAGTACATATCCTCCCATGTGTAAAGAATTTTTTTTTTAATTATTTCACAGATTCATAAAAAATGTACAGCTGTTACAAAAGTAAAACATATTTTAATTTTATCATGCTGATGTTTCCTCTTCTGCTTTGTTGACAAAAATGAATTTGTTTTATGTATTGTTTTCTGTATTATAATTACTTTTCAAGTATCTCCATAAGTTCCTTTGAAATAAAAGAAGATACTTCATAAGAGTAATGATCATGGAACAAGCAACAATAATTTGTTGCTTGTTCCATGATCATTACTCTTATTGTGAAACTTGATGTGTTGCTTCCATCTCATTTCTCTGATTTTGCTGTTCTGTTTGCACGTGTGTGTGTGTGTGTGTGTGTGTGTGTGTGTGTGTGTGTGTGTGTGTGTGTGTGTGTGTGTGTGTGTGTGT
>JBBPCZ010000136.1:30265383-30276070 GCA_037974445.1 Brycinus macrolepidotus | reverse complement strand
TAACCTCCAAACCTGGCCCCGAAATCTAACCCTAACCCTAACCCCTAACCCTAACCCTAACCTCTAACCCTGACCCCAAAATCTAACCCTAACCCTAACATTAACCTCTAACCCTGACCCCAAAATCTAACCCTAACCCCAACCTCTAACCCTGACCCCGAAATCTAACCCTAACCCTAACCCCTAACCCTAACCCCAACCTTTAACCGTGACCCTGAACTCTGACCCTAACCCTTACCCTATCCCTAACCCCTAACCCCTAACCCTAACCCCAACCTCTAACCCTGACCCCGAAATCTAATTTTTAACTCTATCCTAACCTAACCCTAACCTGACCCCAAATTCTAACCCCAACCTCAATTCCTAATCCTTCTCCTAAAATTTTAAATTCAACCTTTACTTTAAACCAAACCACTATCCTTACCCTGATCCGGATATCTAACCCTCAACCTTACCCTAACCTAATTCTAACTCCAAACTTAAACTTGACCCCGAATTCTAACCCCAACCTCAATTCCTAATTATTTTTCTAAAGCCCTAAATCCAACCTCCACTCGAAATCAAACTTCAACCCTCACCCTATCTTTATGTCCGAACTAGCCTCTGTCTTTCATTTAATCACAAAATAAATAGGGGAAACCCTTCTTGATTCTTGGTTAGTTTGAATGTGGGAGGTTATCTCTAAGTGTTGCCAGGGCCAAAAAAAAAATTATTGAATATCACCTAAAAACAAAAAATAAAAAACCTAACCCTCAACCAACAGATCACTTGTTTGGAATTTAGCAAAACTAATGGTTTTACTCATTAGCTAGTTACTCATGGCTCAGTACTGATGCTCATTAATGAATTACTCATTGATTGCTGGATTGTGTTTTTGGAATCCAGATCACTGTTTTGGAATTAAGCAATACTACATATTTTACTCATTAACTAATTACTCATGGCTGAATTTTGATGCTCATTAACTAATTACTCATTGATTGCTGGACTGTGTTTTTGGAATTGCCAGATCACTCATTTGGAATTTAGGAAATGAGTGATCATTTCTTATTACTTGCTAAATTAAATGGACGGCGAGGAATTCCCTAATAATAAGTGTTTATACCGAATTGTGAACTACAGATCTGTTTAGAATGTATTAATAGCCTATCTGACATTGATAACTGGATGATTGATCCTTAATTGATGCTTTTGAGAACAGGGAGAGTGTTTTCTGGGCCCTTTTTTGGAGAAAGATATGTACTACCCCCCGATATCATGTCCTGTTTTACCTAAGGCATGAAAACATAACAGCCATAATGATTAAAATATATTTTATTGAAAGTGAAAATGGCAAGAACATTCTGGAACTGTTGGGACTTATTATATAACCATGTAAACATTAAACCCTGTCTTATCTTCATAACTGTCTATAATTATCAATATTAATTCAACATTAACTCTTAGAGCACAAACATAAAAACTGCTTATTGCAAACCAGTCTGTGCATTAAAATCAGTGGTAGGAAACCTTGTCGTGTCCCACATTTGCAGAAGGTAGTCCCTGTTTCAGTGTCTTTTTGTGCAGAGCAGAAGTTGCATTGCCTTCTCTTCAGTCCCCTTGTGTTGGCTTCTTGTATGACTTGTAGATCAGGGCCAGGCTTTCTTTTGTCCAGTGTGACCTCAGGACCAGGGTTGTACATTAGAGGCAGCCATTCCACCCACAATGGCACCTTGTAAAGTTTGGTTTTACAGTTTGATCAAGAATTATCCATTACAGGCCAGAAAAGACATTATAATCCCATCAGCTACAGAGAGGACTGTACTGGCACTCAGTGCCTCCGCATACACCTTGATCACTGACTTGCTGCTTAGAATTTGAATTGCCATTAGCCTTAAGGCTTCAGTTGAGGCCTGCCTTTATTTTAGGAGCTTGAAAAGTCACAGATCTACCAAACTCACTATGTACATATACCTAGTGCTCTAATGAAGGGATCTAAAGTCTTACTCCCCTCAAACCCTTCATTCCCTATTTAACCACTGGGGTTGCTAAACAAATGGGGTCAGGTGTTTTGGGACCACCCCGTCCTCCTGAGGCATCCCGTAAAGTTTTGTCAAGTTATAAGCCAGAAAAGATATCCCATCAACTAGAGAGAAGACTGGACTGGCACTCAGTGCCTCCTCATACATCTTGACCACTGGCTTGCTGCTTAGAATTTGCATTGTCCTTAGCATTTGTGCTAATGTGAGCAAAACATGGTTATTTGAGTAATTTGTACCAGTTTAGCTCAGTTGTGATGTTAGAAGAGGCGACACCACGCATGTAGTGAATGTTTAGAGCAGTTTGATGTGATGATTGAGTTTGAAATGTCTAAAATTGAAGGAGATTAATCTAGTCCAAGAAGAAGTACCGACTCACTGAAATCAGTGGGAAGGTGATCCAAGTAAAAAATATAAATTCCTAACAAGTAGCCTTAGGCTGCAATTGAGGCCTACCTTTATTTTAGGGGTTCAAAAGGTCACAACTCACTGTGCACGTCTACCTAGTGCTCTTATAAATGGATCTGAAGTCTCACTCTCCTCAGACCCTCTTTCCCTAAGTAGCCACTGTGGGAGCTAGACAGATGGGGTCAGATGTTTTGGGACCACCCTTACCTCCCGAGCTGCCCCGTAAAGTTTGGTCAAGTTTGATCAAGATTTGTCCATTACTTGCCAGAGAAGACATACTCCCATCAACTAGACAGAGGATTGTATTGGCACTCAGTGCCTCCTCATACACCTTGATGACTGACTTGCTGTTTAGAAAACATTTAATCATTAGCAGTTGTGCTAACAAGAGAAAAATGTATTAATTTCGGGCATTTGCACCAGTTTAGCTCACTTGTGATGTTAGAGGAGGTTATGTCATGCATGCCAGGGAATGTTTAGAGCATTTTGATGTAATTTTTGACATTAAAAATGTCTAAAATTGAAGAAGACTCATCTAGTATAAGAAGAAGTTATACTATATCCAATGGGAAGGCGATCCGAATAAAAATACAAATCCCTAACAAGGAGCCTCAGGCTTCAATTGAGGCCTGCCTTTATTTTAGGGGTTCAAAAGGTAACAGATCTACCAAACTCATGGTGCACATATACATAGTGCTCTAATGAAGGGATCTTAAAGTCTCACTCTCCACAGTCCCTCCATTCCGTAAGTTGCCACTGGGGGATGCTGGAGACATACGAGGCTTTATTATTTGAGGCATTTGAGGTAAAATAAACATACCTTACAGCAATCCTACATTGATCTTGTACATGAGTTTGTAAACATGTTGATCCAAAAGCTGTAATTAAATGGTTTAGGGCCAAACTGACTGTTAGACATACTGTTTAGGAAATCAAATTGAGTTTGTGGACTGGCTGCAATTGCATGTCATTGTAACATTTAGGCAGCAGGATTCTGACTATGGACGTCTCTAAAGATTAGGATACCTTGCCTGATATACTTTGATATACTTAAAGTTGTCCCCCTTATGGTTCCCCATTTCCCCATCCTAGTAACAGAATACAGACACATACTTTTGAAATAGCACGAAATGTTCATTTAAGTTGACCTTTTTATTAACTTTATGAACTTAATTTAACTTGTGTATGTCTGTGTTGTTATTTTGTGTTGTTTTTTTCTTCCCATCTCCAACATCCAACTGCTATAATGAAAAAGCAAGATGGCACTTTTTAATATTATTTAAGATAAAGCATCTTCCACTCATAAATAGTTTGGTTAAAGTGGTGTTACTGTATAAATGTATGGTGGCTGGCACATCACTAATGAATGGTGTCTGTTCAGTGTGCTGAAGAGAGGAAATGACCTCCGTCTCCACTTCCTCAGCTGCATCAAGTGCCTCCAGAGCATTCTGGACTGCCTCCAGTATCTGGAACCACTTCCTTCCTCTCACTTCCAGGGTACAGATATTAACCTCAGGTCCCCGTTTGGTGGCCTCTTTTCGGAACATCTATGTTGATCAGGAAGAGAATCAGTAATCGCATGAAAAAGTTTGAAGAATATATTAAAGCACTGCATTCTGGAAATATTACATTGTGTGTATAAAAAATGCCTAAAATATGTGCAGAATTTCAGTCCTTCAGTCCGTTGTCTTAGGTGTGTTTAAGTTACTGAAAATTTCAAATTTGTATTTTCTCTCTTGAATTCTGCATAGGCAGTATATATTAAATTTAAACTTTGGAACTTTTTGGAAGTAATATTGCATTCTGGGAATTAAATTAGAAAATAAGATTGCTTTCTGGGATGTTATATATCTTGCATTTGTAAGGTTAGGGGTTTTGGTTACAACTGTTGTAATTTCAGATCGTTCTTCTGGAATGTCAGACCATTGGGTTAGGGTTTTGCATAGGACTTTTGGAATTTCAGATCCTGCTTTTGGAATTTGTATTCCATAAATAGAATATTTAGGACTGTGGATGCTACATTTGGAAGAATTAGGATGCAAAGATTTGAAGGTTTAGTGATTTAGATTGTAGGATTGGTGATTTAAATTTCACTTACCTTGCATTACCATCCACAGCCTGCTATGACTCATGGTTTAAGCCATGCCCTAAAATCTCACTACTATTCAAAACTGACAAAACTGAGATGTGAGAACCCTTTAATGTTCAGTGTTACACTATGAAATGTCACAAGCTATTAATGTAACCATCCCATTCACCTATATCTTTCCTTTTCCCCTCCATTTTGGGTACAACGTTAATGGTAATGCCTACAACCCGTCTCTGATTGTGGACAAAACAAAAGAGATGCTTGTTGACTTCAGGAAGGCATGATGTGATCACTCTCTGGTGAACATCAACGGTTCTCCAGTGGAAATTGTCCTGAGCACCATGTTCCTCTCATGTGGACCCTCAACACCAGCTCCATCACCAACTTCTCTCTACTTCCTGAGGAGAACACACCTCCATCCTGCAATTCTCACAACATTAAACAGAAACACTAAAGAGAGCATTCTCTGTAGCTGCATGACGGCTTGGTACAGGAATTGTTCCGTTTCAGATCGCAAGACCCTACAGAGGATAGTGAGGACAGCTGAAAAGATCATCAAGGTCTCTCTCCTTTGTTGCAGACATTTCCACCACATGCCAGCAGCCTTGTGGGTGACCCTACATACACCCCTCACACACCATCCTCTTCCCCATACGCCACTCACACACTCTCTTTGTATCTTTTATAATACTGTATTCACTCTCACTAGTGCTCTTACTGCTCCTGTTGGCTGCAGAGTATGTTTCGTCCTGTGAATCATTGTACTCTTTTTCTTTTGTTTTATTGTACTTTCACTTTAGTCCTGTCCTGCCTGCACTTGTGTAATCTTGTGGTTTTCTGTTTTTTGTTCTTTGTGTTGCCTTATAGTCCATGAGGCACATTGTTTCATTTCACTGAGTACTGTGTATATGCTTGAAATGACAACAAACACCTAGACTTGACGACTTGACGAACGATATTGCTGACGTTAGGACCTTAGGAGTTGATGGAACTTATAGTGACTGAATGTGGAAGAACTTAGTGATTTGTATCCCATGAATGGAATATTTAGTACTTTAGATGCTATATTTGGAAGATGTAACTTTTTGGAAGTTCAATTGAACTCTGGGAATTAGTTCAATTGAAATCAAGAGGAAGGCATTCCAAGTAAAATAAAATACAAATACAAATCCCTGACAAGTAGCCTCTGGCTTTCATTGAGGTCTACTTTTATTTTAGAGGTTCAAAAGGTAACAGATCTACCAAACTCAATGTGCATGTCTACATAGTGCTCCAGTAAATGGATCTCAAGTCTAGAGAGGCACTGAGAGATGGGGTCAGGTGTTTTGGGACCATTCAGGCCTCGTAAAGTTTGGTTAAGTTTGATCAAGATTTGTCCATTACAGGCCAGAAAAGACATTATAATCCCACCAACTACAGAGAGGACTGTACTGGCTCTCAATACCTCCTCATACACCTTGATCACTGACTTGTTGCTTAAAATTTGCATTGCTATTAGCATTTGTGCTAACATGAACAAACCATTTTAAAGTTGAGTAATTTGTGCCAGTTTAGCTCACTTTTGATGTTAGGGGAGGCTATGCTGTGCATGCGGAGAATGTTTGCTTTAAAAATGTGTTAAAATAGACCCATCTAGTCCAAGAAGAAGGCTAAAAACGTGCTAAAACTAATGTTAACGATATTGATTATTTTTTGGAACTTGAATACAACTTTTGAAATTTGTGCTAATGCTAAAGCTAATTATAATTTAGATAACTTTAAGAATTTCAAATTGTAATTTTGGAACCACCTCTAAAGATGATAAAGATTTCAAAATATTGATAAAAATACTAATAGAAGGGCACTAGCTGATATTCATTTTGGTCCTGATTTTGACCCTGGAATTTGGCGTTGTAAGTCACCTATAATGCCTACTGAAAAACTGGAATGGATTGAACTTTGATCAATGTCGACAATTTTCCAAAACCGTGAACCAAACCCTAACCCTAACCATAACCCTAACCCTAACTGTAACCCAAACCCTAACCATAACCCTAAACTAAGCCTAACCTAACCCTAACTCTGACCATAACCCCACTAACCCTAACCTAACCCTAATACCTTACCCAAACCCTAACTCTATCCTAACCCTAAACCTAACCCTAAACTGAACCTTAACCCTAGAAGATCTGAGGGTACGGGAGGGTGTGTAGATGTGCAGGAGGTCAGAAAGATAAAATCTTAAAATCAACTTGATATTTAAGTGGAAGCCAGTGAAGGTTAAAAAGGCCCGGAGTGATGTGTTCAATGGAGGAGGTTCTGGTAATAAAACGGGTAGCAGAGTTCTGTACCTACTGAAGCTTATGTAGAAGCTTGTGAGGGAGACCGGCTAATATAGAATTACAGTAATCGATTTGTAATGTTACCAAGGCATGTACAAGGAGAAAGTCTAGAACTGTCAGTTTTCAAGGAAAAACTGTTAATTTTGGCAATAATAATTTTAAGAAGGCAATCGGAAAGGACGGAAGGGTGGAAGGGCGGAGTCAGGCTTGGCAGATAGGTGGAGCTGGGTCTCATCAGCATAGCAGCGAAACTGAACACCAAATTTCCTGAAGATATTGCCAAGGGGTAGAAGATTGATAATAAATAGAAGAGGGCCCAAAACAGAACCCTGAGGAACACCACTAGTGACAAGGGTGGATTGTGATCTACAGTTTAAGTTGAACAACCGGAGTATGACCCGAGAGGTATGAAGCAAACCAGGAGTGGGGGATGTCACTAATACCGATGGAAGTTAAGCAGTCTAACAGAATACTATGAGAGACTATATCAAAAGCTGCAGTCAGATCAAGTAACACTAGTATTGTTAATATGTCAGCAGCCATCAAGAAGTCATTGCTTATTTTGATCAAGGCTGTCTCTGTACTATGTAGAGGACGAAAACCAGACTGAAACTGTTCAAACAGATATAATCAGTAAGATGTGAATGCACCTGTGCTGCAACTGTTTTTTTTTTAGTATTTTGGATAAAAATGGTAAATTCAAAATTGGTTGAAAATTATTGAGGTTATTGGGGTCAGTACCTGATTTCTTAAAACTGGGGTTATAGCAGCTTTTTGAGAGATGAAGAAACATGATCAGATGTAAGAGATGAATGTATGATATTAGTTATTAAAAAAGAAAGAGAAGGCAGACAACTGGGGTGAAAAGGCCATCAGTGGCTGAATAACATTATTAACAGTGGCACAGGAAAACCAGGTCATCAGTAGTAGACAGCTTTTTAGTAAGAGTATGGTTATCAGTTCCACTGCAAACAGTAGGTAAGTCAATATTCTTTAAGTTACGAAATGAAATTGCTGTAGAGTTGAGAGGGGTAACACCAGTACAGCAAATAAGATTGAGTATTTGACCATTAGAATGTGTGGGAAAGTCAATTTACTGCTTTAAACCAACACTGTCAAGACAAGATGTGAAATCCATCACAAGAGAATAATTAACATTATCCATATGCATATTAAAATCTCCAAACAGCATAACATTAGGGGACAAAGCTCAGAGGGAAGTTAAAAAAGTAGAAATTTTATTTAAGAAATACTTATTGGGTTTAGGTGATCAGTAGACAGTGGCTAGTACAGCAGGAGTGGGCCCATTGACTTACAAAGCAAAGGATTCAAACGAGGATCATGCACGCACAGCCACTGAGGACACATTCCACTTTTCATTGTAAAGTATCGCAAGACCACCCCCTCTGCCAGGGGCACGAGGTTCATAAGTGTTCGGGCTCGGCCTGATTCAGTTGGGAAAAGTCACTGGGCTGCTGCCAGGTTTCTACCAAGCACAGGAAGTCATACTTACAATTGTCCAAAAGATCATAAACTAAAAGACCCTTGTTCGTAAGTGATCGGATGGTAAATAATCCAATGGTGGTTTTATTTTTGCCAGGCCCGTCATTAGCTGTTCTAGCTAATTTAGCTAGTACGCTGTGGTCGGCAGCCCAACCAGGCTTCCTGAAGAATCAGAAGAATCTCATCGAAGTTAAAATTTTGACAGTGAATGTATCTCCAACTGCAGAGTCAAATTATATCCAGATATTGATATAGTTCAGGTGTTGGCTCATTATTTTCTATGTATTTTCTATGGCAGTGGGACAGATGGACATCTCTAGCTTTAACAACACCATGGCAAACGAAAGCTTTTTGTTAGGAGGTGCCAGATTGATCCCCTTTGATTCCTGGCATGAAAAGTCACTGATTCCGGATTCGTTAAGGCTGGGTTCTAATCCACTGAAGGACACAGCTGCAAGGAATTCAGCCCAAAACACATAAGTAGGACCACCAGGCGAGAACATAGTGATATACTTTTTTTCTCTCCTCCTACAAAAGCAGGACCTGGCAGCCATCTTAAAGTGCGAGAGGCTGGAGTGTGTCCTGCTGTTGGAGCTGTGTCCTCCTTGCTGCTTAAAGTGACTTGATGAGAGTCCTCAGCAGATTCAGTAATGCACAGACAACCATGATGGGCCTCACCAGTGTAACCGTTGCCTAGCAACAGCAGCCCCCCCAAGAAAGGAATGAGCTCCCCCATGACCCCTCTCCTCAACACTGACGTCATTTTTTTTTGTTAACATATTGGCTTGTCAAAAAAGCACAGCAGTGCAAACAGGGACCTTCCGAGGCTCAAGTCTACCCATTAATGTCTACAAGGGAATGAACGATTTAAGAGGAAGGAGAGCAAGAGACGTGTCTGCTAATCCTACTTTAAAAGGAAGGCAAAAACGACCTGTAATTATGTACTTCCTCCATATAAAATCATGTGAAGTGTGAGTTTACCCCACTTCTGAAAAACCGTCAGACTCCCACACCAAGGACTTTTTAGCTTTTATACCCACACAAGACCATGAACTACACAATTTTTTACTTATTTTTATGTTTAGCTCGTTGAAAGGTTAGGAAAATATATAGTTATATAAGACACGTCTCAGTGCAAGTAAATGTAAAACGTCTCTTCTCAATCGCATGGAATTCATCCATCATTGATAAAAAGTCCTACGAAAAGCACAGAGCCTAAATCAGCAAATACAGCAGTGAATGCTGAGTTCTAGGTTTCACCTGCATGGGACCTGAAAATAAGCAGCTACCACTCAGTACTCTTTGCACAGAGATCCTGAAAAGAAACAAAAACATCTGAATCTACTGAATTGAGCCAGACCTGTTCACAACTTTCTTAAATCAGAACGATCAGATCGTAAGTCGTGGGTTGTGTGAGTTGGAAGGTCAGAAAGCCCTGCCCTAGACTGTTGTGCTCCCCACTGGACACAATTGGCAAAATGGGTGTCTCGATAGAAAGTGCCCCCCCACCACTATTACACAATATTACCATTTCTGCTATTACAGCTAGACTGCTGACCCATTTACGGAGACACGCACATGCAGAAGAAAAACTCTAAACTTTAAAAATTCACTCATTTTTATTAAAAAAATCAACATTTCATTTGTTACAACAGCTTATAGTAGTTTATCGAATGGGCTGTACATGTCCATTTCATACAATGTTTTACATGTAAAGCGATCAATGTACAAAAAGTAGAGTTAGTGGAATTTAATGAATTTTGACTAACCAAATGTTGGTCATCTTTGAATATATATCCTTGCAAAGCACCATGATATCAAAAATGAGACAATGAATGACAAGAAAAAAAAATCGTACATTAACAACAGGCCCCACTGTTCTCCCTTCTCCATTTCAACTCTCCACCACCATCCTCCAGTTCTCGAGTCAAAGTGCTTAACTTTCTGACATCCATGGCACCAACTTGCTCTTTAACCATCATTTCACCACCTTCCAACACAGACTTTGATGAACACTCCTCCCCCCCCCTTCCTCCAGGCCTTTTTAAACCAAATACCACAATAACATGAAGAAAAGGCTTTAGCTTTAATCCAAATGAAACCTCTAAAGTGAGGTGAGATGGCAGAGCCTGATGATGAACGTGTTTCACACCTTTGGTAGCCCCTCAACATTTGACTTTGTTTTGAAAAATGATACATTGCTACATACACAAAAGCAATAATGGCAACACATCAAATGTCCAATCTTTAAAGGACATTATCACTCACACTCACACACACACTCACACACACACACTCACACACACTCACACACACTCACACACACTCACACACACTCACACACACAC
>JBBPCZ010000136.1:30241623-30265283 GCA_037974445.1 Brycinus macrolepidotus | reverse complement strand
CACACACACACACACACACACACACACACACACACACACACACACACACACACACACACACACACACAGTGTTTTCAGGTTAGCGCGCAGTCATACCAGTAACTAAGCCGAGGTGCTGTAAAGTGCAGTAGGAGAATGAGATGACACTGGTTTGACCCGTTTGGCCATGTGACCAGTGGTATAGGAGTGACTGCCCTGAAGCTCTTGTAGAAAGGAGGGGGGCAGATCTGATGTGCATCTGATTGTACCACATGCTGTTCTTGATTACATTTTATCAACACAGTGAAGATGCAGTGGAGGCTGGGCAAAGAAAAGGCAGCAGTGTGATTGAGATTGTATAGATTTGTTTAAAAACTGTCCAAGACAAAAAAAAAAAAAAAAAAAAAAAAAAAAAAGTGTGCACAGCTCAAGCCCGTTTGATTACAAACCAAATCAACTGGAACGCTATACAGACATGAGGACACTTTGGACAAAAGTAGAGCAGCTTTTAGTGGATCTAATTTACCCCTTTAAATATAGTTAAGTGTAATTATGGAGCAACTCACAACAGTCACCGAATGACGTGCCTTAAAGTGAATAACTGATAAAAATGAATAACTGTGCCTTAAAAGCAATAATAGGGATGCAAAACCAGAATCGGCCGGAGAGGAATCGGCAGATTTTTACTTCAGATATAAAATCAAATTATTTGATTTTGGCTTGGTGTGTGCCAATAGTCTGATATAAATAACTTTAGCCAGGAAGGCACACTTGCAGTGTGCTTGAAAGCTGCTGCTACATCTGTACCTAAAAGCTGTCGGGGAATTATGTATTGTTACTAAACAGGCAGTCAACTCTTTTGATGGAGTAATTTATATGACTTATGATAGACTATGGTTTTCGAATTTTAAACCACAGTCCAAAACTATAGTCCCTCCAAATCATCTGCCATGAAAAATCATGATTGGTGCATCCCTACTAATAATAATAATAATCTTAGGGCTCAGGGGGTTAAAACAAGACCCAAATGAATATCAAACATGCCAGGCAGACCAGGCAGCTCAACACTTGGTAAAGCCCAAGTATGCAATGATAACTGTGACAGCATAAAGGTTTCTTATCTGCAGTCTTGCCTAAAAATTGTTTCAAGGTGTCAAAAAGGGGTAACAGGGCAGGGGTTACAAAGCAAGAACGACAGAATATTCATGCTGGTGTACGTTCCTCATCTGACAAAAGAAAAAGAGGTCGACAAAAAGCACCACACAGAAGACGAACAACCACAAAGAACAATCTTTGATTTAAAACAGAACTGGAAATCAGCCCAGGGTTTTGAGCTAGACAGCAGGCAACCAGCACAGACAAACTCCACGAAAGGTCTTTAAACAAAGCTATCAGACAAATAAAAATCCTGAAAAAAATGAACACTTAAGCCTGCATCTAAAAATACCAAAGAGTAGTGCTAATCCAACACTTTAGAATTATATACTATACAGAAGAAAGTCTCTATTCATACTGCATCATAGACTGAACAGGATATCAGAAAGTGATTTGAGCATCTATAGAATTTGCATTAGACTGGATGTATTTGTGATCAGACCGTTTGAGATTTCGGAACGCCACAATTTTCCAGGGACAGGGACATTCGTGATTTTGTATTCTTCGGCTTGCGTTGTTCTCTGGATTGTCGCTGTACTTTCAGGTCATTTGTTTAATAGAAAAATAGAACGAGGCATATATTGTGACCGCACGGCATAATGGCAAAAGTACTGCAAGGATATAATGGAGAGATTTACAATGATTTTCATTCTTTATAGCTTATAAATACGGTATCTACACAATATGTAGTACAAAAATATTTTGATGTTTTGCGGGCACTAGTTTTCTAAAAAAGAGATGCAAAATGATGTAAAAGAGTTTGTTAGAAACTGGTCAGGCACAATAAGCTTGTCCTTGATTGTGTACTGGATATTTTTTTCCCCCATTCCAGTAAAGGATGAACAGTGCTGATGGCCGATGAGGAGATGGCAGGGGAGAAAAGACAGCATAAAGAGAGATGCACTTTGGGTCGTGTCCTTCTGCATGGACTCATCCACAGTTGCAGTCAGGCATGTTGGGAGGAAGAAAAGGAATGAAAAATTGAGGCAAAAAAAAAAAAAAAAAAAAAAAAAAAAAAAAAAAAAATTTGTTGAGTGCTCAAGACTAGTAACCTCAGTCCGAATCACCTTGTCTCCCTGTCACATGGCAAACGGATGGGAGACTGTGGAGCCACTGGAACTGAAATGAAGTCACGGTCTCACCTTTATAACCAAACATGGACACCAGAAGTGACCCTGCATCAGCAGCACTTTTTGACTGTTTGACCATTTTCTGTACTGTTCTTATTGCCACAGTCCTGGTACCTTTTTAATCCGATCGAACTTTTCCAGTGTTGTGCCACACTGCCTATCAACAAAAACAGAATGGAACAAGGAGGTGGAAAAAAAGAAGTACCACCGTATTTCTCTTGGAGCAGTGCTCCAGGTGGACCAGCTTCTGCGTGACAGAAGATGTAGCAGTTCAGCTTCAGACAAAATGGCTGCACAGAGCTGCCCAGTGTAGTACCAATGAGAGCCACAAGGAGGTGCTGCTCGCCTTCCTTCTCCATCCTCTACCTGAGTTGGAGGATGGCATTACTCTCCTATTTGGCATCGGAAAGTTAACCACTCGCAGTCCTTTCCCACATTTTCACTAATCCTTCAGTCTCTAAGAGAAGGTAGTTTGATTCTGAACTCCTGAATTTAAGGCAACATATGGATGTTTGTGTGAATTTAATAAATCTTTCCTTAAAAAAAATGTACAAATTTCTTTTAATAATACAAAGCTCTATGGCATAACCAATAAACGCTGTATAGAAAATATATAAATATGTATTTTTTTTTAATGTACAAGGATTTGTCAGCTCTGCACGCCAAAGTCTTTTCTTTTTCTACCATTTCTTGCTTTGTACAGAACAGCCTTCCAGCTAAAGCATCAGTCTCTCTCTCTCTCTCTCTTTTTTTTTTTTTTTTTTTTTTTTTTTTTTAAAAAGTCATTATATGCACAATTGCTATTTACACCAACAGGGGTGAGGTGGGGTGGGGTTTGGCGCATGTCCAGCAGGGCTCATGATGAGTCTGTGCAGGGTGAGGGGGGTGGAGGGTAGAGGTGATGTGAGTAACTGCGCTCTGTGTAAGGAGACGGTGGGCAGCTCTCGCAGTTCTCCTCGGCTGACAGGTACTGGCTTCGTGGGGTGGGGGGCGGGGGAAAGGGCTCTGAGTCATAGTTGAGGTCACTGGTGTAGCCCTTGCCTGCAGCACTGGAGACTGGTGGGGCCCGGCGCCCTGGTGTGTAGTCGCTGTCACAAACATCTGTGCTGCATGGTGTGGTTGGAGGCGCAAAATGTCGGTAGCTGTATGGCCTATAGCTGGGGAAAAAGGACAGGGTTTTTCTTTATAAAAATAATAAGAAAACATAAATACAGCTGCAAGCAGTTATCTGCAGGTCCAAAAGCAAATGGGCCCAATGAGGACGCATACACCAGAAAAGGGCCAGCTACTGACAAAACTCAACTCCTAATGAGGCCTAATACACTACTATGAGTCTTCCTTGAAAAAGAGAACAAGAATGATCAACAATCAAAGAGCTGTAATCTGTCTCAACTTTTCAGCATGTACTTGAATACACACTGACATTTTGACCTTTAAACCTTTGGCAAATTCAAAACTCAAAATGTGAAACAAATGGTGCAGTTTCTGACATAAGCTGTAACTACAAAATTGTTTAGCAATTAACACACAACTTATCTCTAGTTTACATAAGTGTAATACAGTGACCCTTTATGCCTTTTAGTCTACTTTAACCCTGTTTTACACTGAAACTTGTGGATAGGATACTTGTTCTTTAAGATAACAAGCTGATATAGAAAATCTTGGTTTGGACTGTTACAGGGGTGTATGCTGCAAAAGAGACCCACATGCACCAAAACTGACAGGCTTACTTAGGTTCCAGAGTATACAGCTTTATGTAAATCAGAATTAATGAGTTTTAGCTGTTTAGATCTGTGGCAAATGTTTTTTTTTTTCTTTTACATGTGGTAGCGATTTTGATTACACTGGTTGAAAAAGTTAAATCAAATCAGTTTCCAGTTTGACATCAGTTTGGTTGAAAATGCAAGGACTAGTTCTGGTTTTCAAACAACTGACCAATGGGGAAATCCGGAACAGTTTATGACACTCTTAAAGCAATCTTAAAGTTGCTTTAGGGTCACTGCAGTGCATCATAAGGATCAAATTATGTCCACAACTGAAATTAACAATAACATAAAATCAATCAAATCAATTTATATCAACAGTAGTGGCCTATTCTTTTGAAACCTGGCTGGTAATTTAGAAAGTGCCCACATGGACATATTCAAGTTTCATGATTATCACTAAAATGTTAAACCTGGCAAATGTGTGCTGAAATCCAATAGGCTAATGTTAGCCATACATTTGTAGCTAACAAGTCACCCTTATTTTTCCACCGATAATCCGTCTCAAATATGTAGTGTTTTAAATAAAATTTTAAACTAAAGCAGAGGCACGGAAAACAACTAGCACTTGTATCATCTTTTAATGAACTAAAACTGATAAGCAGCCTCAAAAGCAGAATCATTATCTTTTTTTTTGTTCGGCAAAAGCATTCATGAGCTATAGATTTGTAATCATTTGGTCAACCTAGGACTAGGATTCTAAGCAATGAAACATGCCTGTAAAAAGTTTTCATACGGGAGATACAAGGCCAAATGCATAGACCTTTACTACAGCACCCCCTTGAGGCTGTTCGACGCCATGTTGCACCCGAGTAGGAGGAGGGGCTATAACCTATTGATAGTTTGGTCTGACTGATTCATTTTAGGGCAGAAAAAAAAAAATCCTAGCAATTCCAACACACGGCACGCCCGAGCTCTAATAATACTACTAATAATAAAATTAATAATAAAACAATTAAAATCAAGGTGCTAAGTTCAAGATCTGCCACCTATTGTAAATTAACATAACCTCAATTAGAAAATACAAGAGGTTTGATTTCTCTATATATATCTGTATGCATTTAAAAAAGCTTTCCGTACCATACATAGAAGTAGTGGTATTTGTATTCCTTCTTTGGGATGCAAAATAAATGCTTAAGTAAGGGGAAAAATATAATTTCAAACAAACATCCAAAAAATGGAGATGAAACATTGATGTCTTCTGAATATTTGTGCAACAATGTCCTACTTACGGTCTGTAGCAGGACACTGCATTTTCGTGTAAAATTTTTATTTTATAACAAATCTAACCTAATGTAATCTGTCCATTATTTCATAGAAATGAACATGGCTATCCATTTCAAAGTTTTGGACAGAGCAGGAACACATGTAGCATATGTTAAATGTTTAAGATAAGTAATACTATCGACTGAAAAGTTGCCAATCTATTCACGAACCTTCCTATTTATATGCCACTTCAATCAACTCTTTTACTCATAGCACAGATGGATATGCCTTCATGAAATCTGATGGTGACATTTGGATATGTTCTTGTGTTATTAGAACATGAAGCAGTGTTTGCCATCAGTAAAAAAGGGCCACCCAGTCAAAGATGGTCAAGTCATAGAGAGTCATCCTTCACTACCTGTATGAGCGATGTGTGGAGGGACTGTTGGACGAGTAGCCAAACTCCATTGTGTACTGAGATCGCACCGTAGCAGGAGATGGAGGAGGGTTCAGGATCTGCAGAAAGAATAGAAAGGAAGGAGTGATGGAAACAGGAGAAATAAGAATATCTTAAAGTTTTCCAACAATCATTGTATTTCACATGTTAACATCTTCAAACAATTTTTCATAGCATCAATTAAATGCTGTTTGGGACTTCAGAAGGTTCGTAATCAGTTTGCACAATCCAGAAGCCACTCTCCTTCTAAAAGACCCTGAGATGCCATAAAACAGTATTTTCAAGCTGACTGTGGTTATGATTAGGCATAAAAATGGAATCAGATCATTTGGCACAGCTGTAAAAATGAGGATCAGATTGCTCAAATGGAAGAAACACTTTTATAGAATGGTGGGTTGGAGTCACAGACAGATGCCATTTCTGTATGGGAGGGTAAAGTCAGGATGACACTGCAAAGGGCAGCCAGTCACCCATGTAAAATGCTTACACTTACACTGTTCTATTGTTGGCAGCACTTTTTTAATAATACTTTTAAATACAATATTGTAACATTGAGGATAAATCAACTGCACTAGTCTGAACAGGAGAAAACATTGTAAGAGCTGAATATAAGAAAAAAGAGCAAATTCAAATAACCATTTAAAAGGTGAGGCCTGTAACAATCATGAAATTTCAGCTTACTATTAGATGGGTTATAAATAATTTTGATGT
This sequence comes from Brycinus macrolepidotus, assembly GCA_037974445.1. Classification (NCBI taxonomy): domain Eukaryota; kingdom Metazoa; phylum Chordata; class Actinopteri; order Characiformes; family Alestidae; genus Brycinus; species Brycinus macrolepidotus. Next base: position 30,258,882 of record JBBPCZ010000136.1, on the reverse strand, counting down.
ACTCTTAGCAGCTTCCAACTAACAGACATGGTCTGAGCTCAAATAAACATATTATAATCATTACTTGCCCACTAAAGATGTTCTAGCACTTGCTTGCTGCTGAACCATTATGTGTCAAAATAAATGTATTTTCTGCTCTCTTATTTGCATGTATTTGCCTGAACCCAACTGAAGAAAACACACTCTACGAAAACCACAAATTGTGGAAAATAATGACAATCATTTCAGATAATTGCAATCATGAATATATGTGGAGTGTGTTTGAAATAGCTAATATACAGCTGATTCCTACTTACAGGAGGAAAGTAAGTGCCCTTGGTGCTAGATGAGCTGCTGGAAGAAGCTCCTGTTACGTGGGCACGGTCATATGGAGGTCCGCTGCTACCGCCCATTATACTCAATGAGCCAATCACTGACTTCCCACGAGACATGCCTGCAAAACAGTGGATGGGACTTAAGTGAAGCACCAGGCAACCTGATATATAAGTGCTGGAGACTAAATAAAATCACAAAACTGTTGTTAACATGGCTAAGCCCTGCCCTATATGTACTACTCCTTATTTATAGGAGTCACACTATATAGAAACATGCAAACCAAATCATGAGAGGGGAAAACATACACATTCTCCTGTCCTTTACACATGTTCTCATTCAAAATCAATTGGTTTTACTTCTGTTCCTCCAATAGTACTCAAACTGTCCTAGATGGTGTTACCTGGCAAAGAGCCTGAGAGAGAGCCGGGATGCGGCACGTAGCCCAGTGGCACAGAGGACGGCCCGTGGACTACAAAGTCGTTGGTCATGGTTTCACCATCATCATTCATTTGCGGGCACAGTACGCGCTGGCACACGAAATAGATGGCGCCCACGACAAACAGGGTCATCACAACACCTACAATGGAGCCAATAGTGTTGGTGGGCTGGGGGGAAGGCTCTTCAGTGGGGTCTGAGGAAGAGAAATCATTAATTTATAAAGTTACCATCTTACAACTCTTTATAAAATAAATAAATAAATAAATAAAAGGCCAGACAATACAACAAATACAAACTGAGTAAAAACGCAGTAACATTGTATTGAATGTCTTCTTCAAGTTTAGAGGTGTTCTTACAGCAGCCAATTTCATCAGAGTTATCCATGCAGTCCATGTTGTGGTCACACTTCTTGTGTTTGCCAATGCACTGGCCACTGTTGCAGGTGAACTGGTCCTGAGGGCAATAAACTGGAGGAGAGAGACACAACATGGTAAGAAGACTAAAAGTGCTGTTAGTAAGCTTACAAAGTGGTAGTGAGACTACTGCTGGCAGAGTGCGCTAAACAACACAACAAAGTAGGTTTCCTGTTTAAAACCTCCCCTGATTTCATGTTTCTAGACAAGCAGCATAATCAATATATAGGCTTTAGGTTTAATAATTAAAAAAAAAAAAAGATTAGGCTTTATGTTTAATAAAAAAATAAAAAATAAAAAAAAAACACAAAGAGATCATATATGTGAGGGAAATTAATTAATATTGTAAATGTTGCCTTATATAAGCTCAAAAGCAACAAATTTGTAATGCTGAAACATGCACTATGTTAGCTTTTCAGACAAGCTGATACATTTAATGCAGAAATGAAATGACTATCACTCCCATCAAAATCTGCCACAGGAACGAAAGGATCGCCAAGAAGCTGTACCTTCACACTTGTTCTCGTCTGAGCGATCCTGGCAGTTGATCTCTCCATTGCAGCGCAGAGAGATGTCTACACACTGCTTGCTGTCGCACTGGAACTCTTCATCTGAGCACACAGGGCAGTCGCGCTCATCACTCTCATCATCACACTCGGCAAATCCATCACAGCGCCATGCCTGTGGTATGCAGTCCACCTCACCCGAAGCGCATGAGAACTGCACCGGTGAACAAGTGGGAGGCTCTGGGGAAGCAAAAAAGTTTAATAACACTATGTACCAAGGGTTCTTGTGACTCCTAAATGACAAGTGCTTCTCAAACAAACACATGATATTCTACGTATTCTCACAGATTTTAGGATTTTGACATGAAGCCTCTGCGGATGCAGTTCAAAAATAGTCAGCTGGTTAATGCTATAACATTTACTTTTGGGTAAATTACTGACTGAAGCTGACCCCACTGAAGCACCACAGCAAAACTCTGGGTGCATAATATTAAAGACGCTTATTTAAAGACGCATGACAGTACCTCCACATGAAAGCTCATCTTGCAAAAGGACCAGGTGAACAGGGCAGGAGCAGCGTGTGGTTCCATCTCCCTTTACAATACAGATGTGGGAGCAGCCTCCATTGTCAGAGGTACAGGGGTGTTTATCTGGAAAAACAGTGAGAGCGCCATTGAGTTTGCTATGGTTTTGCATGTACTCGTTTTGGAAGACTAATGATGGTTTTCCCAGAGATTGGTCTGGGTTTTCACATATGAATTTCATTTCCTTGGAGCAGATGTCTGGATCATTTGGAGAGGCAGTACAGTGTATGTTTATATGTCACAAAACAACATGGGCTTTGATGCTTGGGAAATACACATTCCATCTTAGAAAAGTATGCCAGCGTCCCAAACATATCAGGAAACTGATAAAGCATCCAAAGTTATCTAGTCAGGAATGGGTTAAACATATCTTTTTTAATAAGGATTCACAATTGACCATGATTTTATAACTAAGGCTAAGTTTAGTCTTTGGTTGGAATGTAGGCGCCCAGTGTTTCAGACAAACACTACCCTTAGCTCATGATATCTTGTTTATTGATGAAATCAAGTGCTCAGCCTCAAGAGGCGAAAACAATTTGTTAAATAAATAAACTTTTGCTCTGTGACTGCCCTGATGGTCAAAATGAGTCATTCGCTCCAAAACCACATTACAACCTCAACAAAGGCAAAGGGGGCAGGAATCCATGTCTGTCAGGCAGCCATCATCCCTCTCATTAATACGGGGTCAGAACTCACTGTACTCCTCCATGTCGAGCTCATGAACAGCATGGATGTCTGTCAAAGAGGCAATGCGCGCCTGGATCTTGGTGCGACCCTCGCGTGTTGTCTTGTCTATTCGCTCAATCATCTGCTGCTGTCGATCAATCCAGTAGAGGTGATTTCCGAACACAGTCAGGCCGACTGGCTGCAGGATGTTAGAGTCCTCGATTACAATCCGATTAGCCCCTGAGGGAAAAGGTGGGGTAACAGGGAAGCAGAGAGAAGGGAATGGTCAGGAAAGACAGAAGGGGAAACAAAAAGCAATCCACTGGTGGAGGGGGAGGTGCGGCATGTGCGGAAAGCAGAGAAGGACAAAAACGATTAACCAACCGGGAAAGGGAATATATTTGGACAAGTGAGTAAAGCTCACGCAAAAGAGTGATTTACGGTGTTTTGGCAGTGAGGAACATTTGCGTAACGTTCTAATGTGCTACAGCAGAGGGGAAATCATTTTGCGTGATGAGAATAATGACTAAAATGTGTCTGAATCAGGGCCAAACCTCACAAAAGGGGAGGACCACTTTGTGCGGCAAATCATGGACCATGGGTACGTTGTAAAAAGAACACTACTAGTTTCTTCATTCAAACTAGTTAAACATGCTTTTCACTTATTTATCCCTGCCTGCACTAAACTATTTATGTAAAACAGTTTACTTTAAAACCTTAGCAGGTTTTAACTCTAGCAGTTCAAAACAACGGAGCAGACCAATGACAAATAACTATGCAGAAATAATTTGAGCAGTTGCCAGTAACAGGGTGTCGTGTGCTGCAATAAGCCTTTAATCTAGTTACTGTCTTGTTTGTTTCACTGCTGTACAACAGAACACAAGAGACACAACTGACTTGGCATAGTGGCTAAAACACTACTCTGCTGTGAGAAAAGAGAACATAGAAAACAGTATTTGTAGTTCAACCCTAATCCTAGTTAAAGGACAAAGAATTGATCAATGCAGATTTGTCAGATGTGGATTTTTTTAAAAGGGAAAAAAGATCTTGATGTTTTCAAGCTAAAAAAAAAATGCCAGAGTAGCTTTTTCCAAACATTGCTGATCCCTATTTAAAATGTTCATGGCAGAATAAGGGTTAAAATATTTGGTTAAACATTTACATACTACATGTCAAATACAACTGCTGCATTATTACACTGTGCACAACAAAAACTGTATACTGAGTCTAAACGGCATCAAAACTCATTCCTACAACAGCTTAAGGTCACACAGCCACTTTAAATCTATAGTTCTTGCACAAGCTCTAGAGGGCATTTGGGGTGGGCTGATGCTTTTACTTCTTTAATACCCTGACCGCAAAATACATTCCATGGGTGGATGAGGGGGCCAAAGGGCAGGCAAGCATGATAGCTTGTTGTTAACACACAGAGTGTGTGTTTGCTTTGAAGCCTCCCTACTGGAGCTAAAGCTCCTATCACTGCAGCCCTACTCCAGCTGGTGCTGCATGCACGCGTGTGTGCGTGTGCTGGGAATGTGCTGTGCATGAGGCAGCGGGCCAAGCACTCTTTATCAAAGAGATCCCGCTCATTGAAGGAGGGAAAAAAAAGCCCTGGGGACAGATTCACAAAAGTCTTAAGAAATAAAATCTTGAAGGAAAAAGAAAAACACTACCCAGCTATGATCTAAAAAAAAAAAAACAAAAAAAAACTATTTTTTCTTAAATTGTTCAATTACCATTTTATAACCATCTTTGGTTGTTTTTTTTTTTGTTTTTTTTTTAAGTTGTCCCTCCCCCACCTTAGGCCCCTTTTAGTTAATTGTCTTAAGTGAATTGCATCCTGCATCTATGACAGGCTTTAACTTATGTACATTTTTCCATTTTTTCAATCTCATTTGAAAACATTCTTAAGATACTGTTTGTCTTAAGATACTTCACAAGTTTTTCTTTGGACAGCTTTTGTGTATCTACTCCCTGGTCTGTAAGCTTTTCTGCTATCCCTACTGATCATCTTAAATCGCTATATTTATGGTATGCCCTCATGTACAGAACGCTAGCCATGTTACGCAAGCGCCTCAGAAAGGTTGAGGAGGCTGGGCCACAAGAGCCAATGCAAACATTCTCCTTCTCTGCGTGACCTGCATGATGTATATGCTCATAAAAAAGGTGTCCGCATGCGACGGCCAAGTTCAACACTTCTGACACGTAATTATAAAATGGGGAGCTACTCAATCACAAATATTTAAGGTCTACATAAATGTGTCTTCACAAAGAACCAAACATGACTTCAGTAGCGCCGTTTGAGTTTCTTTATAAGTATACCTTCAAAACAAAAGCCAAGATTTAAAAAAAAAAGGCCGTTTTACTCCCAGTATTAAAGAATGCCCTGGCAGACACCTCTCTGAGGAATACTTTTTCAGAGGATTTCAAATGTTTGAGTAATTCAAGACCATGCAGCTACAAGAAAAGATATTGAACATTGTTTAAATGTGTAGGCCGAAAACTAAACTAAGTCGTCAGTGGTTTGGCAGCTCAATAGCCTTATTTTCTTGCAGACATGAATGGTTCGACAATTAAGAGTAGCTGGACATTATCATTTATTTGTATTACGATATTATGATTATCATTTGTTAAATATTATGTTTTCTAACTACTCAGTTGAGGTAGCAGAACAATTAAGCGGAATGATATTTGCTTGTATCAAAATGAAAGCAGTATTGTTTCCCCCAAAGACTCACCAGACAGGTCACTGCTCTCTATGCGTCGCAAATCCATGTCCACCCAAAAGAGTTTCCCCATTTCGTTGTCGATAGCCAGGGCAACAGGCTTGCCCAGGCCACTGAAGAACAGCACCTCTCGCTCAGTGCCATCCAGAGCTGCTCGTTCGATCTTGGGAGAGCGGTCCTGCAGGTTAGTGAAGTACATGTACCTGTTGATGACAGAGGCAGAGCACTGTGAGCTCAAACACTCAAAACAGTTAAAAGAAAAAAAAAGTAACAAAGCTTTTCACTTTTGGTAAAAAAGAGTTTGCACAAATTACACAAGATATATATATATATATCACACAAAAAGAAGAACTATAATGCTGGACGTTTCCGGGGCATAAATCCTTATATCCTCAAATTAGTTTGTTTTCCTGTTTGCCCGGGCAGGCCTTATTTTGCAATAATTACCAAAGGGCTATACATTATCCCTTACATATTGATCTATAAGCCCTGTATCATGATACATATCGCATTGCCAGATTCTTGCCACAGATTCACGCACAGTCCTAGCAACAACCTAAAATACAATGTCAGACATACATAGCAATGTTTTCAAGTAAATATTTCCTTCAGTAGCACTATTCCTCTAAAAGAATACCTTCATAACAAATGTCAAGATGTAAAAAAAATTACAACATAAAGCTTTCTATTCTTGGTTGTCCAAATGTATTTGAATGTTTTGAGGGTGAACTAAATGGCAATCTCAAAACACTTAAGCACAAAAATTTGTCTACTTACAACTAACCAACTTAAAAAAAAAAAAAAAAATGTAACAGCCTAAAATATAATGCCAGACATATCAAGCAGTGTTTTCCTGTAAATATTTCCTCTTTCCTCACAGACATTATAGCAAAAGAGAACCAAAACATGACCTTAGAAACACATTCTATCATCAAGTAAAAAGCCCTGCAATTTGGGTACAAGGGAAGTTATTTTGCATAACTTACTAGCAGAAGCGAGACCAAGAAATGCATGACTATTACTATATAAAGCTAAACAACCAAGTGATTAAAAAAAATACTAGAGTCATGCCGAAAAACAAGTCACTGTTCTCTTGATCTGAGTACTAAAAAGCATCAAATGAGCCTGGAGAGTTAAAAGCATATTTTTGATGCATGGCGGGTAACAAGGATCCTGGAAACTACTCACCCTCTCTCTGGGTTGACCACAATTGCTCTTGGTTTGTCGTGCTCTCCACGAAGGACCACTCCTACTCGCGTGCCGTCGGTACGGGTAACGTTAATGACGTTGGTGACCTCACTGGTCCAGTAGATGAAACGGCTGTAGATGTCAATGCTCAGGTCGAATGGCTGCAGGCCCAGGTTGTGCCCACCCCCCAAATTGGACACCACAGTCATACTCTGAGGGAAGAAAATGGTCAGTCTGTGACTCAGATATACTGAACATAAATCTAAGATTTGATTGACTCATGCTGAAAATTAATACCACTGTTTGCAAACTACCAGCTATAAGGCCTTCATGTATGATAATTAAAGCAAGGAAATGCAAAAAAATGTGAAGTGCATTACTACAGAGCCTCACTGGGATTAAGATGTACGGATTTAATGTGATGAACTAAATGTAATTCATTTAACATGAGCTTATTGTTGTGATGTGTACCTGATTGCCGTTCTCCTGGGAACGACGAATGACATTCTGTTTCGAATCTATCCAGTACAGTTGCTTGTCGAACGGGTCATAGTCGATGGCTCGGACGTTGCGAAGGCTGTGAATTGGCAGGATGATGTCAGGGCTCTGTTGCTCATCCATCACCATGCGGTTGATAGCTGTTTTCTGGCTAAACAGCAGAAAGGAGGTAGGTGCTGAGGAAGAAAGAAAGAAACAGAGGTAAGATTAAAAATAAGCATTAAAAAATAAAAATGCATAAGCTGTGCATGAACAAAAAAACTGAGACTGCTTTTCAAAGGATTTACAGCACATACTGCAATGGTATGTATGTTCATTTAACCCCTTTGAACTGAGTTTAAAAGCTCTAGCTTTCAGTACGTTTACTGAAGGACCTCTACATGAGCAAAGCAGCGGTACGAGTAAAGAGAGCAAACAGTCACCATGGTGGCTATTACAATAAAAACACAAACACATACACATCCCAAGCGCAGATGCACACGCACCCCTTGCTGAGCCTCCCATAGGAGAGCCTCGGCATGATTCTGAAGTGTTTTTACGATGTCAGACATGGCGAGGGAGCCGAGGACGGCCTTAACCAGGCTTTGGTTTCCCAGCGCCTGCCAACTTGGCAGCGGCCTGGCCAACCGCGAGAGCTTTAAAAAGAAAATAGCCTGCAGAGAAGCAGGCAGGCAGGGAGCGAACTCTCTCCGTCTCCAGGAAAAGAGCCTAGAGCGCAGCGCTACCCTTGCAAGGGCCTCTCTTAGCTCCAGAGCTGCATGCTCCTCCTTCCTTCATGCATCCTGAGCCAGCACAAACCTCACAACCTCACACAAGCAACCCTTAGCTGTAAAGGAAAGAGTCTGCACAAAGAACTGGTAACACTAGAGATGGCACGATATTGCATTTCCATAACAAAACCTTCAGCATAATGCGATACTGAGCTAGTAATTCTGAGCTAGTAACTTCTAAACTTTAAAATATTTTAATATATTTTCAATTGAAGCACTTCGCTTAAGATAAACATCGAAAAGCAGACCACCATGGTTAAACTACTCAAACACTACCATTCCACAGGAAGAAATATACAGCCAACACAGCATCCCAATGTCAGTTTACGTTATTTCGGGCTAAACTTGTTACAGGATTGGATTTGATTCATTTTTTTTTTCCCCCTCCCTTCGATATCCGACCCACATTTTCTTCTGATACAGGCCCAAGACCTATTGATAACAATTGAGGCCTGGTATTCTAGGCAACACGCACCCAATATACTCAAGCAATATGCATGGGCCATGGCAACACGAAGAGGGCAACATGTTGATTTATGTCAACTGAAAGGTTAAATGGTGCTTTTGGTAACAGCTGGGGGCAGAGTAAAATGTTGAATAACTGCCAACTGACCGTCTAAAATACCTAAAATAAGTTATTTGTTCTCAACCACTGTAAGGCATAATTGAAGTGTCAGTCCTTCCCTGGTTCATATGTCTGTGAGGAGTGCACCAGGTACTCACCACTGCAGGTTTTGTTGTCATTATTGAGGGAGTAGTGTGCTGGGCAGCCGCACACATAGCTGCTGACAGGCACGGCCAGGCAGAGGTGGGAGCAGTGGCCGTTGGTGGATGCGCATGCGTTCCAGCCGCCCTGCCGCGATGAGTGGAACACTAGGATGTCCATCACATAATCCAGGTGGCCCTGGATGAGGGTGCGGTTCTGACCGCTGGTCTTGTTGGCCCGTTCAATGCTGCGCTGGCTCCAGTCTGTCCAGTAGATATAGTCCTGGTACTGTGTGAGACCAAATGGGTGAGGTAGATCATCCGCAATCACTTCACGCTCAAGACCTTAAGAAGAAGGAAGAAAGGGTTAGGATATTGACCAAAAAAACCAAAAACAAACAAAAAAAACCTAAAAAGAAAAATACAAACTTGCAAACACACATACAAAAAAAGGTTGGCACTAAAAGGCTCAGTCACAGACGAATAGTCACTGCATTATTTAATACAGTAACGGCAATCATGTGATAACATGGAACCATTATAAAAGCCGTTCGGCACCATTGATTGATTAGGGTATACACAGCGCCAAAGGGAGAATTCCAGGCCCAGACTCCTAGCATGTTAGTGCCAACAGCTTCAGTTTCCGGCCTTTTTAACTCCCTTTTGAAGTCTCCGGCACCCCCATCCACTATTACCCAGCACCATAGCAGACCCAACTGGCTAATTGAGAACATACTGGCTTTATGTAAGCTAATCACCAAATGAGGCTTGCATGAACATCAGTGTTAAAAAAAAAAAAAAAGGAACAGAAGTAGTGTGAATAACCCATAATGAACTGAAACTCTTACACAATATGTAGATATTATAGATATTAATGAAAAACTACCAATATTTAAAAGGCAATTAATGACAAACAGCCTAAAAAATAAAAGACACCGGTCAAGCAAAACTGAAGTAGCCAGCAATCACCAAGCATGTTGGAAGATTCAATGAGCGTGGTATCCAGATCTGTCCAGTAGAGCCGTCTCTCGGCATAGTCAATGGTGAGTCCGTTGGCACGTCCTACGTTGTGCACTAGAGTTATGCGGCCTGTGCCATCCATGGCCGCTCGGTCAATCTTGGGCCTCCCACCCCACTCGGTCCAGTACATGAAACTACAGAAAAGAGCAAGAAACACCACAATGATAACTTCTGAGTCTTTTGATGAAAGAACACAGGCCTCTGCCCAATTGCCATGATATTAACTTTCCTCTCTTTAACAAAGAAATAGAGAACTGCCGACGGTCAGTGCATGTCAAACCAACAACCTCATATACAATCAACAAAGTGAGGGGCAATGTAGAGAGGAGACTTGTGCAGTGCTAAACAGAAAATAACATATAGCAACAGTGCTGTTAAAATTATTAGCTTAAGCAAAAACTGAAGTATTCCTTTGCAGCTGGGAGGTAGTTGGCCTTTAATCTTTGAAAGTTCATTTTATAGAATATTTTAAGAGCCCCTGAGCACCAGTAAATAACCTGCACAACAGTAAACTGGACATAGCCTTTGTTTTTTCCCCCCAAAGCCAGCCAAAAAGTACAGAAAGCACCAAAACATTTCATTTAACTCATTCGGAATGGATATCATACCCTAAATTTCAATAAACAGAAAACGATGTTATGGCCATATAAACTCTAACTTTCATGAGACTAGTAAATAAAAAAAGATGTTCTCTTTCATTTACACTAATGACTAATACTGATCAGACTACAACTGACATGATTATGTGATAAAAAAAATTAAAAAAAAAAAGAGCTTACCACTATTAAGAAAAATCTTAACATATGTTTTGATGACTGGTCAATTATTAGGTTGCAACCTGAATGATAATCATGGCAGCACTTTAGGCATTTTAGTGGGCATCACTGAAACAGCAGTAACCCACACTACTAGGATCTCACAAACGCATGTATATTTGAAGTTCCAATTTGTGTCTATCTGACATAAACGACTGCAGTTAAAATATTTCCTAAAGGAAATCACTGTAAAGCTGTAATGTACTTAAGCTGAGGAAATAATTTTTAATACAGTGTGTGATGTTACACCGCGGCTAACACGAGCACTATGCAAAGACATTTACAGAACCTCTACAGAACCACCACAGAACCAAATCCTTTGCTGTCTCCACTTCCCAAAGCATACCTGTCCATCCCTGCAATCTTTGTCCCAAGTGAGCGTATGTTTTGAACTGCAGGAGACGTAGTTATCACTCAGAGGTCTCAGCTGCTCCCAGAAAACAGATGTTTTTTTTTCCTTTCAGAAATATGACCATATCTTAGGCTAGGCTGTGTAGCTGTAAACACCTCAGGTTCAGAGTGCTGTATCATGCTTTATCTGGTCACTCTGTACTTTGAGCACTGACAGTGTACTAAATTGATTTATGGTTTGCACTTATTTTCACTTAAAATTGACTAAGAAAGTTTTATTTATTTTTGTTAATTATATTGTTTATATTTTTTATGTTCAACTTGTGAAAAGGAGTTCAGTTAGAAAGTCACACACAGCTTCAACAAGTTAGGAGTTCATGCACAGTTATAAGGTTGGATGAAACTATTGAGAATCATACAAGAGAAGCCAGTCATTTGATTTCGTAGCAAAAACTTAGTGCATGCATATTGTTCTGTCCGGTTGCTACTGCATATGATAATTCAAGCTTAATAATTAATAGTAAAACTGCAGTGATCAGTTACATCATTTCAAAATGCACCTGCGTTGTTTTGTGTTTTTGACTTTCAGTCAAATGAAAGGCTTTTTCCAGTCATCTATTTCATCTTTAAAGTTTTCTGAAAAATCCTGTTAAAATCTTGTCTCGTCTCGTTCTCGTGAACCCAACATTGTGTATCGTCTCGTGAGCAAACCTGAGCGTCTCGTCACACCCCTAATATGCAAGCATGGTAAATGACTGGCTCAAAATTTCTCATTTAATTTACTAGCAGATACTACAATAATGCATATTGCATTCTACAACTGGTTTGTTCTCTCTCTCTCTTTCACTCTAACATGTACTTTTAACAAATAAATAAAAAAGGATGTATTGCAGGAATAATTAACAGTGACAACTCTAATCAGGCTAGAAATATCAAACTCACCCTTCAGCAGGGTCCAGTGCCAGCGCTCGTGGACTGTCCAGGTCCTTCCACACCAGGACCTGCCTGTGCTGGCCGTCCAGCTTGGCCACCTCAATGCGGTTGGTGCCTGTGTCGGCCCAGTACAGGTTCTTGCCTAGCCAGTCCACCGCCATGCCCTCTGGATAGTCCAGGCCAAACTCCACCACATGCTCCAGAGCGCTGCCATTCATGAATGCTCGGCTGATGGTCTGTTGAGGGGTGGGGCAAGAAAGAACACAAAATAAAAGTCATTAATAATCAAGAGTAAAAGAAATGCTTCTCTTCTCAGATGTGACTGCTTTGATTTTATTTTATGATACAGCTGCTTGTTGACTCATCTCCACTGCCTTTCAATTCAGTTTACAAGCTCTAACATCAGACACTCCTGTACAGGTGCACAATGACTAAAGTGAGAGGGAAAGGAAAAATAAGAAGGGGGATGCTGCCACTCTAAGCACTAATCACTTCTACTTCACAAAGAGAGAACACACATTCAAGGTCTGGGTTTAGTCTAGTGTACAGGAGGGCCCCAGACGCCTCGTTAGAGGAATGAAAAACAAAACCTTTTACAAAGGATTTGTGGTAGGTGCAGCTGCTGGAAGACCCCAAGCAAGGTCACGTGACCGTGTGCATGTGCGCGCACACAATTTGCAGAATAAAAGTGCACACACTCAAACAATGTAGTAACGCTAAAATCTTCAATCACCATTAGGCTAAAGAAGGTTGAAACTATCTTTATACCTGCAAAGACAGAGGCAACAGGCAACTGTTTCAAAACAGCGAGACAGATGGCATGTATTTGACTAATTCCTGGAATGATCTGCGACCTCTTGTCGGACATTTACACAAATGACATGGCTAAGTGGCTTATTTAGGCTTCGCCAGAGACTACTTATAGTAAGCCATATACACCTATACAGAACTATGCAGTTCTAACACATTTCATTCTGCTGCAATATTTCTGAGGAAAAAAAAACTCACAGTTAATCCTACAGTTTTAACGTCTTTCCTACAGTTTTTTAATACTTTTTTAATAATATACCCTACTTAGTAGAAGTACTTTGCAGAACTTCAGAGCATAGTAACAAGACACTATAAATAGTGAAAACACCATTCAATCCTTCTAGAAATAAAAACAGAGATACCAGGGAGACCGGAGGAACATGAGAGAGCCTGAAAGAGTGTGTGCAAGAGAAAGAAAATGTGCGAGACAGAAAAGCAAGAGAGAAGAGGGAGCAAGAGGGGGGAAGGAACTAAATAAATAAATAAATCAGCCATCAATTATTTCCAAACTTGCATCTCAGGGGATCCCATTATTGAACCATGCTTTGGGCAGAGAGCCCGCCAGCCGAGAAGAACAGGCGGGCTCCTCTGAGTGTAAGTGTGTGAGCATTCACACCATTCCTTTTTACTCCTCACCTTCAGTGTGATGTCAGTCCAGTAGATGCGGTTGTCTGTGACATCAAAATCCAGAGCAGATGCCTCCTTGACGCCAGTCAGTGGGATAGCTACGTTGTTATTGTTGGTTTCTAGGGAGATCCGTCTGATGTCAGTGTGGCGGGAAAAGAGCAGGAAGGCCTCGGGCACGATGCAGGTGCTCATGTCAGCGATGAGCTCTAGGCCAATGGGGCATGCGCATGCCACACCCTGCGGCTTGTACAGACACAGGTGACTACAGCCTCCGTTATTTTCAGCACATGGGTTTGTACCTGAGTGAGAGAGTGTGAGAGAGAGAGTGAGAGTGTGAGAGAGAGAGAGTAAGAGAGGGAGAGGGAGAGGAAGAGTAAGAGAGGGAGAGGGAGAGGAAGAGTGAGAGAGAGTGTGTTAGGTGGGGGGTAAAGGAATGTAGTATCTCAGTCTTGTAATCCTCTTGAAGGCAAACAGAAAACAAAAACAGTCTGGATGCAGGCTCCCAACATCAGCTGAGGTGAAGCGTTCAATTATTAATAAGCAGACAGCTCCCCATTTCCCCAAGCAGCCTCTCGCCTGCATTGCCCACAGATTTGGCTCTGTGATTACTGCAATACAGACAGCTTACTGCCTAGTCTCACAGCCAAAATTATGCTGCCAAGAAATGTTGAGGAAAGATATTTTAAAAATGCCTCACCAATGTCCTACACCTTTAATCCACTGAACTTTAACCCAATTCTTCTGTCTTTTATGCTTCATACTGAGGATGCATCAATATATTTGGACAATATATGAAACCTGGGCATTTGTGATTTCTGAAAACCCTTCTTCCACTGTACTCTATTTTCACAGATCTTTCAAATTCACTTTAGCATATAATGCACAGTGAGCCCCAAGATTATAACCATGACAGCTAAATTATTTTATGTTTTTAGCAGATCCTCTTATCAAAAGCACTTTACAATTGGAGGTGAATGGAACATTAGGAGTTTTCTGAGGGCATTTTTCCCCACTGTATAATCAAAAACAAGAACAAATACAATTCATGGTTCTAGCTCTAATGAACTGAACAGTCATCACTCTAAAGGCATATAATATGGCTAATCACTTCGTTTGCTTGTTTGCGCTCACACAGAGGTGGGTGATATGGAAAAGTACCTTAGAGACCTTTTTACAAAGTAATAACTCTAAAAATAGCAATCATCACATCAACATACAACAGTGATTTAGAATCTAGTACTCTTATGGATCATTAATTCATTAGCTATTAGTCATTTCAAGATTTCACAAAATCAGTCATTGACTTCAACTGCAAGTACTACTAAAGACAGTGCCCTTGAATATCTGTTGAATATACATTGAATAGGTGCCAAAAACCATAAAAGACTGCAGCTTTCAGTACTGGACTGAAGGTTCTTTAATATTTAATACTTTGTAAGGTAATATACCGGTGCTTTGTGCAATGAAAAAATATCTGGCAGTGTATATGTACCCTCATTTTGATATTATTCATGATATTCATGTCAGTGCTGTTTTGTGAACAGTGTATCAGCTACAAATACATTGTGCAAATATTGGAAGGTACTTGTTTATTTGTTTCTGTAGTACACATGCATTAAACGCAATAGTGAAAAACAACGAACATAAGTAAGCATTCTAATTGTTGATTTTCATGTCTTGCTTGCTTCTAATTCTCAATAACATTAGTCTTAGACTGATTTGTCATCTATCTGAATTTAAAATTAGCTAACAGTAGGTTCTCAATTTAATTAGCAAAGATTCCTTTTGTTACTGGTGGATAATGTGTGGTATTAGATGCCCAACTCACCAAATGTTTTGTGTACGTAGGTGGCTTTCAGGCCCATGAGGTCAGGCAGCTGGTCGACAATCACTTCCCTTTCAGCTGTGTGTTTGTGTACCCGCTCAATGCTCCTGAGTTGCCAGTCGGTCCAGTAGATGTAATCACCAAGGAGTGTGAATCCAAATATATGAGGAAGTTTGTCTTCAACCAGCATCTTCCGGCCTGTTCCATTCATATTCATTACCTGGAAGAAAGATTGAGGAAAAAGAGAGACACACAGAAGGAGCAAATGGAGAAGAGGAGGAAGATGCAGAAGAGAGGCAGTGAGCACTGGTATTATCACGGACATTTCCAGGATCCACAAATTAATAATTAAACTGGTTACACTACATACACGTTTGTGGACACCTGTTTAGTTTCTCCTAAAATAAAGGATATTTATAGAAGGTTTGTCCCTCCTTTGTTGCAGTAACAACCTCTTCTCTTTCGGGAAGGCTTTATAATACATGTCAGTATAATCCATCTATAGGTTTGATTGCATTCAGTGTACACATTATGCCCATTTTAGGAACCAGACAAAGCTGGTTTCCTCCATTTTTTTTTTTTATGGATGTTAAAGATGTTTATGGAATAAGTTGCTTTCGGGCCGTATGGAACACTAAATGTTTTCCCCTCATAGCATGAGAGGACCATTCAAATTACGAAGCTGTTCAGTAGTCAAAATGCTAGTTACATGTTACAAACAATGATGTTGAAAGAAAGTCTACACTTATCCTTCAACGCTGTTACACCAGGTTCTCATGCTGTACTCTACTAAAGCAACCCAATTACTACATTTGACCAAGCTTGCTTGTTCGCATGGTGCGTTTTGGGAAGGCTGCCAGTGTTATCTTGCATGTATATTGTGTGATTCGGCTCCTTAATCTTTTAGCACAGAGTGACATTTGGTGATGCCTGTCTCGGATTTGGAACATTCTTGTTCACTTCAGGGTGCAACAGCAGTGCTGGAAAAACAGCATTCATCTTTTTCATAGAGAAAACCAAGTTAGACCCAGAGTTCCTCATATAGCCATGGCAATGACTATGGAATGATGACACGGGTTCAACGGTCTCCACCTCTCTAGCTGGCACTAGTTACTGGGCATGGTGACCTTTGATTCATGTGTGGTTGCTTCAGATTAGCTTTATAATCAACCCTGTCACATCTTGCATTTTATTTTGCTTTTGTGAACAACCCAAGAGACCGTAAAAAAAAGAAAACCACACAGCAAGGGACCTTGTATTAGGATGTTTCATCACCATGCTCATATGTCAGAGATCACGATGTGGCCAGACTAGCACTGAACTACTGTTTTGCAAAGCTTCTGCAAACAACTGAAACTGGTCAACCAACGCACCAGTTTCACGTCCTAGCTAGCATATAGCTTGCCTACATTTTACTACTTTCATTCAAAAAAATAATGCAAAAACTGATCTCCCACCATCCCCAACGTTTAATGCAACTGATCCATTATTCTTCTTAAGCTTCACAGATTTGATTCACCATATTCTCAATTCACCAGTCACATGACCACTAATTCTTTATGACATGACCGAACCAGTGATGGATAGTCTTTCAACCCCCTCTCTTCCTGTTCTCATAGTATGCAGTCATATAAGTTATATTAAAGCCCTTTAATGAGAGAACACGCATAATCAGGTGAAAAGTCATGTATTATTGGAAGTCATTTTGAATGCTAAGCAATAGTGCACAGCAGGGTACAGGTTTTCTCTGAGCTGCACAGCTCGTACCAGTGAGTACAGCGCAGATTAATACATGACTGATTCTGTATTGTGGGGGGGATATTACAGAGGAAGTACGGCTTTGGATTTTTGTGCGTCTGAGGAAGTGAGTGCAACTGAGAACTCTTGGAAACCGGGCAAAACAACCAGCTTGTATTAACTGGCAGCAGCCGGACAAACAAACAGCAGCACATATGGCTGCCACATTGCTTCTCCACCAAACTGCAGAAGTGCGAGAGAGAGAGAGAGAGAGAGAGAGAGAGAGAGAGAGAGAGAGAGAAAAAGAGCGAGAGAGAAAAAGAAAAACCCCC
>JBBPCZ010000136.1:30200017-30218694 GCA_037974445.1 Brycinus macrolepidotus | reverse complement strand
AAAATCGTATCACCGTTATTGAAAAAAATTCTATCGCGATATATATTGATATCGAATTATTGTCCAGCCCTAACTGAACCCTGCTGCCCAAGACAATAAATGCACAATGACTATTAAACCTGAAATAATAAGTTCATGCAAACAACAACAAAAATAAATGAATAAATAAATAAAAATAACACTGTTTGCAGAACTGGCAAATCGTGCCAGTGAATGAGAATAAATATGAGGAACACAAACTGAACAACACAAACTGAAGTTTATATTCAGGCAACATCTGCTTGATGAGAAATATCTGTTCAGGTTCTGCTGTGAACTTCAGTGCAACTTTGAACTTTCCTCTCTGACCTGTAATCAGGGCAACAAGCATGTAAACCACTTCTGACCCATAATCATAATCTGACCCATAATCTCCCAAGTCAATAAACACCAAGCTAAAAAAAGCACAAGACAATCACTGCACAAGAGATGCATTGTATTTAATTTCTGAAGCTTTAATCAGCTCTGAAACTGGTCCAGAGATCTATTCCAAACCGGATTAAGGATAACTGTACTTGCTGCTCACTTTCTCTCTTTTTAAGAAATTGTGTCAGCTGTTCTCCAACTCCAGGTCACAGTGTAACTTGGACAAATGGCAACTCCGCAATGGAATCTAAGGAAGAGATCAAACACCTCAAAAACAAGTCGATAGTTTTCTACTAGCAAGTCAATCACATATTATATTGTGTGTGGTTCCACACAATGAATATTGCTGTTTTACAATGAAATTACACCAAGCATCTCAGTGGAATTAAATGGTGCGCTCTTCTGGAATAGAATAAATGTCATTAGAAACATCTGCCAACATCTGTTTTATTTTTAAGTAATTTGCTGATAAAAATCAATACATTGATAAGTTAATTTCCCAGGCCTAAAGGAAAGAGGCCATAATGAAAGTAAAATGTTCCCATGATCTGATGTCAAAACAAATACTGCCTGACTGTTAGGAATCTCAATTATTTTGTCCACTGTTTGCACTATTACAGAACATTCTCTTCCATTCACATTTGTAAACTACTGAGTCATTGCACTGTCGATCATAAAATACTCCTAGACAGATTAGAAAACTGGGTTGGGTCTCTGAGAAACAGTCCTCAGATGTTTCAGAACATACTTGGTAAGCAGGGGTTATTTCGTCTTTACTTAATCACCACGCCATATGGAATCCCGCAAGGATCCATTCTTGAGTCTCTTTCGTTCAACCTCTGCATACTTTATCTTGGGCAAATTCACCAAAAGCGAAAATTTCCTTCAATTACTGACATAGCTCTGTTTGGGAACAAAAAAGGCAGATGGCAACTTAGTGCCTATCTGGAATCTAAGTCAATGAAGACTACAACCCACATGATGAATATCAGCCTGGTGGGTCTTTGAGATCAGCAGGAGCTGTTCAGCTAGTGGTGCCCAGATCTGCAACTAAAACGGTGACCCCCCCCCCAAAAAAAAGTAATAAAAATCATACACTATCCATACTCTTATATTGCATTTTTCCTTTTGTTTAACTTATTCCATGTTAAATCTTACTTCTATTCTACATAAATTCATTGCTTACTTTTATTTTATGCTTATTTTTATCTCTGAAATGCACACTATACACCTCTGTGTGATAATGCGCTATATATAAACATGCCTTTAGTCTTAACGGAAGTGCAACCATTTACCTGCCCATGCAGTTAGGCTATTTATGTCAGAGTGTGTGGGTCCATAAAAGCTTCATCATGAGAGAGTGTGTGCGTGCACAAGTGAGAGCCTCGCTGCATGTATGAGAAAGTAAAGTTGGTCCCATGCAGTGAGGCCAAGCTACAGCCCAGCTCCTCCAGAGGAGGATCAAACGGGTGGCACACGTATGAGCCAGACACCCGCTGAGACCCATTAACATGCATACGCTCTCCCAGCCCACACAGCAACTGCCTACTGGAGCCCTCTCTCTGCTCACCAACATTTTAAGGGTAGCGTGTGTGGAGGAAGGCTGATATCCAATGCAAGATGCCAGCACAGCTTGGCTATTATCCTGAGTAAATATATGCCAGTGTCTTATAAAACAAAAAATAAAGGCATCCAATGGCTCCCTCTGGCTGTCTTTGGATAAAGAAGAAACAAAAAAGAGGGGATGGAGGAGGAGGGGGCGTTTTATAGTAAAGAGGCCTGTTAAAGGAGAAGTAAAAGAGTGTGCTGTAATGAAAGCATTATCCTCCTGTTAACAGTCATGCCATCTTGCTACATTTAAAACAACAAATAGAGCAGAGGCTCGGGGTAAGTTTCAGTGGCGCCCATTTTGGTGCCAAGGTCATTTTTTTCGCAACAGCTCACGGGCTGGGAGCACAAGCCAATGCATTTCATCTTAGACAGCCCTAGAACACATATGGCTGACAAGCAGGGCAGTGTTAAAAATACTGACATGGTACTGTACCATAGATCCCAACTTTCTGCAAGCCACTGCCTACACAACAGCCAACAAAAGCTTCCATTGCTCACAAGAACATCAAACCAATTCTATCATTTTTCATGACATACCTAAAGAGATTAAGAAAGTTGCAAATGGAGGTCTGGGTCAGTTCAACGGGTTTATATGGATAACTTAAGTAGTTAAGTTTCAAAGCTTAATTTGACAAGATCTTAGAACATTTTCAGTTCTCATGAACAGGAAGCTTAGAACTACATACTCACTGTTGTATTTGCATCATGTTGATTTAGGCTCAGTGTTTATGATTTTCTTACAAAGACGGCTAGTTTACTTAGATGACCCAAAGACCCACTTATCCATGATGGATGAATTCCATGTGGTTGAAAAGTGATGTTTGCATTGACAACTATAAAAGTACCAATCAAGCAGCTTTAATTAAATATGACTTATTTGTACATGACTTAATATGTCATGTTGAAAATTAAGTTTGGGTGTATCTGCAACATCAACATTTGTCAAAATTTGTTGTAACAAATTTGTGGGAAAAAAAATCGGCAGGAGGCTGCAGATCATGTGCTGAAAGTTTGAAAGAAATGGAGCACAGAGTAAAATTCATTCATCAGTTTATCGTGTGCATGAATTAATCTTTTGCTAGCTGAGGTTAAGGCATGCTAGTGGAATATTCAAACAAGTTTCACTTTCACAGACGTGGTTCAATTAGCGACTACAGTGCATTATTACTCTTCTGCAATTACCTTTTAGCTATTAGCACTGAAGTTACATGTTTGTAGTGCTGCATCGTGTTTGTAACATTGTTAAAAAACTATAGGGGTGACATTACTATGCTGTATGTGATGTGTGGAACATGCTGAACACTTTATTTACTGAATTTTAAAGCCATAGACTCACAAATTTGCAATCAAATATTGACTAGTGCGATTTAGTGCAGAAACTTCATGCCTCTGCCTCTCTGAGCTCTGACCAGCAAACCAGACTGAACAAGATCTTAAAATAGTTCTCAGGAGCTCTCCCAGCATTTCCACAAACCCTATTTACTTATTAATGTAGTTTTTAAAACAAATATAAACATAAACCTTCAGCCAAAATATCTGTTGTTCATCGGATGCATTTTGTGACTGTATTGCATTGTGGTGTCTGTATCATGACGTGTATTAAAGTTGATGAGAACACCCAACCCAACAGCCTAATAAGAAGTGACTTCAAGAAAAACTAGACTGCATGATTACTAGATTTCTGTGAGAAAATGCTAAGTGTAATTGCATGGTCGCTATGGTAACTGTGGCTGTTACTAGGTGGTTGCTATGGCACTGCAGGTGGTTGCTAAGTTGTAGCTAGCTGGTTGATAAGATAACGGTAGTGATTACTATAGTGCTGCTAGGTGATTACAGTTGTTTCACAGGTGAGGGTTAATGTAAAAAAAGTGGTTAAAAAAAGACAGGGCTACCACTTCTTCACAATGAGAGGCGTCCCAATGCTTTTGACTAAAGAGAAGAGAACTCAAACTTTTGCCCTCTACCTTCAAAATTCTCCTGAAGACTCATCTGTTCAGAGAGCATCTCCTCTTCTAATGCACTATATATCTTCTTGCACTACTCCTACATAAAGATTTTAGCACTTAGAACACTCCTCTGGTTCTCACACTGTCCTGAAACTTAAGCGTTTCCTCTCATTGCAAGTTGTTTTGGATGTAACGTGATCCAAGAAGTGGAAACCTTTGCACAGAGAAAGGAAGGCAAACAAAGATCAGTTTTACGGCCCCAAAAAAGTGTGTGTTAAAAAAAAAAAAAAAATTCTGTTCACAGTCGGGATCAACCCAGTGACATTTTGATTCTCTTCACTGAGAGTCCCAAGCACTACCACTTACCCACAGAGGGGCTGCAATACACTGAATATAATGAATGTTGGAATGGTGTAAATATTTAAAAAACTGTAGGACGAAAAGCGCTGCCAAATTCCAGCTACAAAAATAATAAATAAATTTACACAGTAGCTAAATAAAATGGACATGAAGAAGAGGTCTCAAAAGCAGAGATGGATTGACGTCCTTAACAGTGAACAAGAAAAATGACTAGCAGAGCAGTGCACAAGATGTCAGTAAGAGGGATGCTTTCACCCCCTCCCCAACACAGTCTGAGTTGCAGCAAACAGTGTAACGAAAGACCATATCAAAAATGGCAAGACCTCCACTGAATCTATGACTGAAAACAGCTGGCACAATAACAATGGATCTTTGTGAAAAATATGCAGCTTAAAAAAGGGGAGTTTTGGAAATCTAAAATAGAATCAGGGAAGTGGGAGACATCCCATTTGTAATTTCACAAGTAAATAAACCAGATCCATGCCCACTGCAATAAGCTAAAAGCTGAATTTCTGTAGCTTATTTGTACATTAGATTTTCTGGTGCATGCTAGTAGCTAGAACGCTAATTGTGCCATTTCTAGTCTGCCAATATTTTCTCATGGTTTAGGCAACAGTGCACTGACTTGCGACTAACATTGCAAGAGCATGCCTACACTACAGCATCAGGTGGTCAGGTTTTATGACAAATAAAACCAGACTCTGCAATCAGTCTGTAATTTGGAACAGAGGTGTGCATACTGTTAGAGCACTAACTCATCGTTCCCGCAACAGTTTCACAAAAGCAGTGTGCCATTCTTAGGGCTGGACACACAAATTTGGCTCCTTTAAGGACATCATCACATTTTAGTGCTAATTTTCCACTCATGACACTTTTTGGAGATTGTAAAGAAATGACCCAGATCAAAGGCAAATCAGGTTCATTGATGCCTCTCAGAAGACTGAAGACATCCAGCAGGCTAAATCTCTAGACCTGTCAGTAAGCCCATATCCTGTAGTGTGAAAAGTGTTGTGAGAGCTCACAGGGTAAGGGAAAACCTGGGAGAGGAGTATCACAATCCATTCTCACCTAGTAGTTGACAGTATACTGTTTAAGCTGGTATACCACCAAAAATTCATCCTGAGGTATGAGTTTCATAATAACCTTTAGTGATGGACACATCACTAAAGTTAAGTTGTAATGCGCTGCTAGTGACAGTACTCTAGCGCACATGTGCACAAATGCACACAGCCATTAGAGAGTTAACCTGCAGGAAAGTAAAATGAAAATGATTGGGCAAACAGACCTGCAGATGGAAGGGAAGGAGCTTTGGTCATTTAAAAGTGTTATTGATTTAAAAAAAAAAAAAAAAAAAAAAAAGAGTACTTGGCAGAGTTTGCTACGCCACTGTTGTGGCCAGGGGTGGAAACACTAGTGACCTGTTTCATCACCTCAAAACAAAACGTGCTTCAGTACTGAGACGGCTTCTGATTACGGTCAACAGAGGCGAGATTGTCAATCAGCAGGGTCTGTGCAACACTTTTAATGCGCTCTGTCCACGGCTTTAAGTGCCAGTTGATTCACATAGGCATTCACATAGTGCTGGCAAGACTTTAATACCACAGTGCAATACTTAAGACAGATGCAGTAACTTTATGAAGGAGCAGATTTCTTAGGAAGCAGCAGATTCTCGGTTGACATCACAAACTAGCGGGTTTTCTAACAAAGGTTTCATTTTGTTGCAGTCCTAGTCAGAATCATTAACAAGAAGTTTTGCTTTAAAATGGACTGTGTAGTTAAGATTGCAGTTCACTGAAACGACAATTAACATCTTGTTGTTATGGTTACAGAGATTATCTTCTACTTATACAGGGATTCTATTTTAATCCCTAACTAATCAATGGTCTCTGTAACTGGCAGTGATAATGCTGTGGAAACTTTACTTGCAATACCTAAAACAGGTTTTGGTTTGGACACTACTGTATAACCCATTGCATAATAGATTTCCTTTTCATTCAAAGCATAGAGCCACAGCCTAAAGTGCTCATGTGGGAATACAAATTTTAAAACAGTGAAAATATGCTGCAGAATTATTTCATTTTTTAATTAAGGCTAAACAACAGGGTTTACCTCCCCCTAAAAAACACTCTGGACCATCACTGTGCTAATTCTACTTACAAAAAGGTGACGTCTAATGCTGCAAAGAACATTCAATGATATTCGATAAATAAAATCTCTAAAAACAGTAAACATTTAAAATGTTTCCTTGTGCCCAGCATCATATGGCTCCCAGCACACCACAACAGATTTGCTGGAGATAAGCACAGTTTGTGGGACTCTATAGCAAACCATCTGAGCAGCTATCTTTAGCCTCTTAACTTGATTATAAGCCTAGTTCTAGTTCAGAGAGTAAGTTGTCAGCCCCTCAGTTTAAACAAAACCACATTCTTAGTTTATCTCAGTTTACTCAGTGGTCGACGCAATACAGTCAAGGATTATTTCATTCACAGCACAATGACACGAAAGTAGCTGGAGCATTAATATAGAGTTCCCAGAGGTGGTCATGGGTGTGCGTACACTGAATATTTTAGAACAGCTTTGATGGACGTCTGTTAATCAGACCACAACTATCTGTTTTATAAAACGCAAAATGATTATATATAAAATGGGGGAAAAAAAACAAAATGTTATAATCTTCAAATATACAAGATAACATTTGATAGAATATTCAAAACTGAAAATGTGATGTTTGTTGCAGAACTCCTGACATTACGATAAGCAATTCAAAAGACAGTTGTATTGTAACCTCCACATCGCCAGCTTCTAAAATTTCAACAAAAGCAACAAGCTCTTCAAAAGTCAAGTTCACATAAACTGAAATTCCTCAAGAAAGGTTGGAAGGAGTACAAGAAGACAACTAGCCAGGAGAGCGAGGAGTGTCCAGTTTTGCATAAGTGAGGCGGAAGATGATCAAGACTGGTCAGAACCAGTGTAGGCCATGGCTTCATCAGTACACAGATACCAGCAATAGCGGTCCTCTCAAGCAGTCGCACTGCTCAGGAGCCAGTAATAGGCTGTGTTTAATGCATTCCCATTCACAACCACACATACAGCATGGTTTGATTTAAATAAAACTAATGAATAGATTAATGGTGGAGGGTCTTTCATCTGCATCCTCATGGATTTAGATGCAAATGCACTTCTCTTTCGGAGACGGGGGCAAGAGGAGTGACGGGGTAGACGTGCTGAGGTGTGGTAATGTCAGGGGGTCTATGATTTGATCAATAGGATCACCCTGCTCCCATCCTGTTTCAAGGACATGCAACACACAAATAACCTAGTGAAAATCTGTATATGAATCATATTTCTGCCACTACTACATCAAATCATGAATATTCAACAGCATTCTTCCTCCCTAGGAAAAACAGATATGGCTTTGAGGATGTGTCATAATTAGATCATTTGAAATATCAACCCTAAACCCTTTACCTGGGCTTTAATTATGTATTGATTAAACAGAAGAGCCATGTTCATTAAACAGTCATTTTTTCTGTAATCAACACAATGAACATTTAATGTTCAGTTAGACAACAATGCTTGCAATAGCATCATCTAGTATTACGCACTGTGACACAAATCTGCAATCAATATCGAAATTTCTAGCATCGCGAGGCATATAAGAGCAAATTCAGAACATTGCATCACATTACGTTACATTCATTTAGCAGACACTTTTATCCAAACCAACTTACAATTCGAGAAAACACTCAAGTTTCAGGACAGCGTGAGAACCAGAGGAGAGTACTAAGTGCTAAAATCTTTATGCAGGGAGTAGATAACAGATCATCACAATAGTTTTTACATGCATAAAGAAATAGAGAAACACATACTACACCATATTTGCCTTATACAAAAAAAAAGAAATGATGTATAAAGCAAAAAAATGAAAATCCACCCACAAAATACACTAAAAGTACCACTAAAAGCCCTAATCTCAAGAATCTACTGGATAAATGTTTTTGTTAAACCACAATAAGTATTTTGTTTCATCTACCAAAACATGTCCAGGTAGTGCGCAAAAACCAACCACAAGAACAACAATGTTCAGCTCAGGTCTACAGAATAAGGGTAGAATTTGGTCAAGTTCTGTCTATTTGTGTGTGCACACACTCTGGGGGAGGTTAGAGGGGCCCAATAGAGAGCAGTGTTTAGTTACCCATCAGGCTTTTGTCTGCCGTGCTGCAAAAAAAGGCCAAACTCAGGTTACGTCCGCGCTCATCTGGTTCCCATGACCGGTATGCTGCAGGTAATGAGAGCTCACAGCACAGGTGAATCACTGCTGCCACTTTTCAGAGTCATCCAAGAACCATTCGGCCAAAAATCAAACCACCTGTGCTTCAAAACACTCATTACACTGCCAATGCAGACATCTGCCAGATTAAACAGCATGAAGGCAGAGGATTTTAATGCATACATTCAAACTGACCTCAATATAGCACTTTCAAAAGGGAGAAAAAGAGCAATGTCAGGTGGTTAAAGTATGCCAAGTCTAGCACTTTCTTTAAAGACAATTCAGTGCTTTTCCACAGTAAACATGAGGCTCAAGCTCAATCCCATGACACTTAAGAAGTGGCTCATGTAAACTGCAGTTAATATGATGTACGAATGAAGTACGAATTCATTCCAACTCCCCCTGCGACATATTATTAATTTTCCAACTGAACCTTTAGGTGAATCAGCAGGAATCTAAACAGTGTCCAAACATCTGCCGTTCAGATGGTAGGGGTCATTCCCGTTTTCTAAAACTACGCTGATCCATTAAACATCAACTATGTAGACGTAGCACTAGTCAAATAGCACACACAGGCAGAAACAGTGGGAATGCCATTAATGAAGCTTAATCTCAATTTACACTTTAATCATATAGATCTAATGGCATAAAATTTCCAACATAAGTAAATTTATCGTGTCTTGTATGACCTCATTAACTCCACAAAGTCTCTATGTTCCAGATAAAAGCACAAGGTGAAGTGACCAGGCTAGCAATGTTAGCTAAAGTGAAAACCAAGACTTAACATTTGTCTGTTTCTTTTAAAGACTTTAAACAGAGTGCTCTTAAAGTTTAAACTTCACACTACATGTGACCTATAATGGATCTTCTGCGAGGCTGAAGCTCTTCTGAAGCTTTTTCTTAGAGAAGTTCATTCTAGCGCAATGGTAAGGCACTGGCCACTGAATCGGAAGAGCACAGTTCAAATCTCTGGTGGGAGAAGACTTTTTTTTTTTTAATGCAAACTTTTGCCCATAAAACCATTGTTTGGGCATCTGCAAACACTGGTTTTATAGCAACCATGCGATTTCACTTCACATTTTCTCATAGAAATGCATCTACGTGACCTTAGCTTTAGTGTCTTTAAGTCCATTAGTGAGAGTGCAGAGTGTTTTGCTCCGCATTTTTTTCTCCACGTTAGTATTTCTTCGCTTCTTGTCCTTTTCCGGCCTCCATACCTGTGACGTTTCATACTCTCTCTCCAACACACATTTTAAAGACGGCTCGACCATCCTCTATCTCTCTCCATATATTACAGAGGGGACTCCACCACAAAAATCTATTTTTTAAGAGATCGATACTTGGCGCCTGATCAACCGATCAGTTATATACAAGCCCAACACTATGGATATTAACGGACGTTTTGACATTGGAGCCATGCTCAGATTTCAAATACTATAGGAGAAGAAGTGTCTTCAAAATTCACCTATAATAATAATATTATTAATATTAATATTAAAACAGTAGTGTGATTACTGACGCAATCACACCAACACAAGTAACAGACACTTAAGCCACACATCAGCTAAGAAGTAGTCTGGGAATGAAAAAGGAAGCACATCCAGCATGAGAATAAGCTGTGTATACATAAACTTGCCACTTACTCCATCTACTAAATAAAGCTAATTTTATCTATGTAAGAGTTCCGCATCCCTCTGTAGTAAATATTCACTCCCTTGCCATCTGATGCGTCTTTAGGCATTACAAGTCTCAATAAACAAATAAATAAAAGCATTAAATCTTTAAGCACCTGTCATGTGTATGCAGATCACTGAACCATCTTCTACATGCAGACTGCCCAATAGTAACTTAGCAGCTGTAACCTGGTCCAGACACTCCTGATAAGCTTTTAGAAACTTACAGTACACAACACTGGACACAAAGGTACTCCCAAGATATCTCAGGACTCCATTACTATTCAAGGCTATGCTTTAACTTGATATGTTTCCTAAAGGATTCAATGCAAACTACAACATACAAAGTAAAAATGTGTTACCTGAATGCCTGTTACAAGCTTTAAACTTCCATGTAGCTGGTTGCAGGCTGTGCAGTATTAAACTCTTCAGCTTAACGCAAACATAAAACATTCAGCAATGTCATATCACAATATGTACAGCAGATCCACATCCATGAATACATTAGAAATAACTGGTATATCTTTGTTAGAGCATTTTTCACAGCTCTCACTAAAGGTTAGAGCTCTATCGCAAGGGTTTCCAACTACAGTCCTAACTGTCTGTATAATCAAGCATCAATGCTCATGTTTTAAAAGTGCTGGTCTGCTGAATGTGATGACAATGCAATATATGTAGATGTTATTGATGATAACATTATTTCTAAAAGTGAGAACGTATTTGTCCCAAAGTACTATGAATTGCATGGAGTAAATATCTAATCTTGCGGAAGGTGTGCTAGACTGAGGTAAATGAATAGAAACAGTGATTACCCAAAAAAAAAAAAGCCACACATGAGTAAACTGACTCTTGGTAAATGAAAGACAAACCCAGGCATGGCATTTTAATAATATCTAAGACCAAAATTTGTACAACAAAGGGCTGGCACAAACACATAGAAAATATATGTTATGCACTAAAATTTTCAGCTTCTAAAATATTTCTCTGCATAGGAGGTAGCAGAAAGGAATAATATATTTGAATGAAGGACAGTATAAACAGTGCATAATTTTTTGTAAGGTTGCAAAATAATTTTCAGCCTATCGGATGCTTTTCCACTGTCATCTCTTTGGCCAGTAGTATCAGCTCTCTTGCCCATATGAATGTTTATTAAGCCTGTACGAAAGACACAAAACAACCTATGCCTGGAAGTTGTCACTAGTCATCCAATGTCACACTGGAGCATTAAGCATTTCCTTTCAGTATCAGTGGGTCATCTCAAATCAGATCAGCTCACAAGGCAGCTTAACTCAAGTAATTGAGAAAGTTTAGTCTTGTTGTACATCCGGGTTCATGCAACGCACCTGAGAAAGGTAGGTTAAATACCACTCTGTGCGTGTCTTAGATCATGCGGGAGATAGGAGTCATTTCCAGGGCATGAGTCAGAGGCAGCAAGAGACTGGGGCATGGGGGAAACTCTGTGAATGGCTTTTGTTGTGCTACAGTTAGCCACTGATTTCAATCTACACTAACAAAAGAGGATATTCCTGTCTCTTCTCTCAATGGATATTCGGAGAAAGGACAACTGTTCATGGAAATGTAATCCTTGCACCTAGTTTCATCCTGTTCTTTACCTGTAGAATATGGGCCAACCACACGTATTCCTCAAGACAACAAAAAAAGGTAATTCCTGTCAAATCAGAAATTTGGTCACCCAAAATAAATCTGTCAGAGGAGTTTTCAAGCAATGCAAAAGAATGTTCTCATCTGTTCACACGGCTTCACAGAGTGGCCTCGCAGCAATTACCAAATACACAGTTAGTTCCTATCAGTCGGTCAAATATAAACTACCGGCCAACAAGACAAAACATGCAAAAAAACCTCAACACACTCTGTCCAAATCACTTACAGTCCCTCACTGCTAAACATGCTCAGTACTGCTAAGGTCATGAGCGTGACCTGTTTGTCTCAGTGATGGGAGTGCTGGTCCTGACCTCAGTCCATTCACAGACACTCTTCTCTCCAGAGCTGAAATCAAGCATTCTTCAGATGCCAACACCTGACAAACACACTGCTGCCTTCCCAGTCAAGCGTAATCAACAGGAACACAGCAATGCATGAAGACTAACCCGACTGACTTGAGGACTGAAGATAACAGTATTCAGTGTCCCTACCTTATTTTTTTGTTTGTTTAGAGGAATCAGTTTTTTCCTACACTCATCAGGAGGTATAAATAAATCTGACAATCAATACAGATTCAAAAGTAAAGTGGCCCCTTATAGTCACGCGTGAACACACCACAGCACAGCACACAGTGTGAAAAATTCTCTCTCTGAATTTAACCTATTCACCAAGGGCAGCCAGTGTGTGGGGACGCTATCTTGTTCAAGGATACTTCAGTGGTGCCTTTGGCAGCCAGGGGATTCGAACCCACGACCTTCGGATCACATGGGGCAACTCCCTAACCACCAGGCCACCAGCTGAATTGTACAAAGAATACAATTCTTTATGAAACTCACTCAGAGCATACCGAGATCTCAATTTTCATAATGATTCAACTTTATTATAAACTTTATCGCAACACCACTTTTACAATAGCAGAACATTAGCCAAAATACTTGCTTTTTTATAATTGAAAAATTTCCTGCAAACTTTATACTAGCCACAAAATTAGTGTATAGTCTTCTGAATGTTATAATCAATTCTGACATTTCAAAACCAATGCAGCACAAACACTATGCATTTTCTGACCCCTAATACTTATGCATAACTTGAATTGTACCTCAAAAATAAAATCATGTTCACTCACCCTCTGGCTGGATCCAAAGCGATTGCTCTTGGCTGATCAAGGCCTTGCCAAAACAAAACTTTCCTAAACGATCCATCAAGTTCTGCCACTTCTATCCGGTTAGTTTCTGAGTCTGTCCAGTAAAGCTTGTTCCCCAGCCAGTCACATGCCAGGCCATCGGGGGAGGCCAAGCCGGACACCACAGTGGTCTGGACGATGCTGGGGCCGGAGCCATTGAAGACAGAGCGCTTGATGGCCTCCTCGCTCACATCACTCCAGTAGATCAACCCCTGGGCATAAATAAAATCCACGGCCGCCGCGTCCTCCAGGCCACTTACCACAACCGTCGCGTTCCCACGCCCATGAGCCGCGTCCACCAGTCGCAAGTCGCGCCGGTTCGCGTACAGGAGGAGCGGCGCAGCTAAGATGAGACAGAAAGAAGAAAAAAAGATCAGGCAGATCAGATGATAAGCTACATTCAGAAAAACACAACAAGTCAACATCCACCTGAAATTGTGTCAAGTAGCGCACACATTTTACTTCACAAAATTTCAGGTGGATTTTGTTAAAAATCACACATTGTTTTCCATGGCTAACATTTCTGTTAGTCATTTTTGGCACTTCTTTGCAATCCTACAGCTTATAGATGCCCCTGATCGACCTCTGATTACGTTCATCACA
Organism: Brycinus macrolepidotus; assembly: GCA_037974445.1. NCBI lineage: Eukaryota > Metazoa > Chordata > Actinopteri > Characiformes > Alestidae > Brycinus > Brycinus macrolepidotus. The sequence goes on along the minus strand of JBBPCZ010000136.1, from coordinate 30,204,981 downwards.
TATTCTATATTTAGTGATGTAAGACATTTCACTCTGGAACTGAAAGTAGGTGTCTGGGGTCTGATTGGCCCTGGGCTCCACTACCACTACACCAACATATCAGGGAACATAATAAACCCAGATCAATCCTGTTACCACACTATCAGATCTCTCAGTTACTAAAAGTTTGGCACATGAATACAAATAACCTCTGTGGCTGTGCATCGCTTTGTAGCTGAAAAAGGACAGGTTGAAGCCACTGCCACCTATGGGAAGAATGAATGGCATTTTCTAAAAATCACACCTTTTCATACTGTGGATACATTTTGTGCTCTGTAAAATATACCAACAAAAACACGCAACTAGCTAATTAGGAAGACAACATATGAACATCGCAACATCTATGCTACAAGCAAACTCACACCACATTTAAGATCACTGCACAACATTTTTTTAACACAGTCATATTTGCTTGTGCAAGAAATCTTTCAGAAAGGTTATTAGTCTTCTGAAGTCACTCATGAGGTTTATACAGACACAAATCAATCTAAGTTCTTAGTTAGCCTCAGAATCTGAATTGAGTCAAGATGTATACAAAAGTTGTACAAAAGACTAGTTCAACGACAAACACCCCTCCACCGCATCATTTCCATCCAATATCAAATACTGGCCTAGACTTACATGTTGTAATCTGGTTAGTGGAATAAGACCTTAGTCAGACTGTTATTTAAACAGTATTGTTTACATGATCACAGTGCACTTAGACTAACAGTCTTAGACTCATTTTGAACCACTGGTGTGTGTGTGTTTATATATAGTTAATGGGATAAAAGAAAAGGAACAAATTAAGGCTCTTGTTCAAAATTTGACATTTTAATAAATAATCAGAAAATCCTGAAAGACATGGTTGTTCCATCTAGTGCTGAATCACAAATCGAGCCAAATGAAAACCAGACACTGACTTCACAAGAACTAAAAAAACAAACTGTACAGAAAGATTAAAAAACTTGACTACACCAAGCACTACTAGCCAAAGTACTATGCCATGCAGTTGGCATTCATCTACTCATCTAACAGTTCTGAAGTCATTTCACAAAACTCAACACAATACTCAGGTGCCAAAATACTTCATATCACATGCAGACAATGATAATCAACCTGCTGAAACCCAGCTGCCTTCTTCAGTAAAGTTAGAGTAAACTTAACAGATTGGGGGCTCCTAAGCCATCACAATTCCCATGTCCTGTGTCTGAGTCTTCAAGCCATTGAACGAGCAGGAAGAGAAACTTTTGATCAAACTATTTTGATGAAAGGCCATTATTGGCTGAAGTTACTGCTAATTTATTGCCCTTTCCTGAGCTCTGAAAGCCCTGAAGACAAGTTTTGCTTTATATGTGATTTTTACCAGGGCCTCAGCACTGAAGCACACTGACCTCATAACTTCCTCAGCTCTGTCTCTTTTACAGCTCTTGCAGGGTTTTGGCACCGACTCAAACCTCAATTTGACACATCGACCACTGCACACCAGTAGATCACTTTCGAGGGCAACCTCAAGCTCCCAGTCTCCAACTGCCCAGCTGTTTTTTTAACATGGGGAATTTCCTTTCCCAAATATTTATAAACTTGCAGAACACCGGGACAACTCACTGAAGTCCATCCAAGACCCTTCACTCACTCGCCAAGTGTAAATACACGGAATGCTGCGTTTTTTTGGACACTTAATATTTGGCCCTTGATAATGTCAACTTTTTGGTAGCTCCTCTTTGCACATTTGTAAACTTTTTTCAGGGTTCTGGCAGTCAGATGTTCACATGAATGCGGCCTGGGCTCTCCAAAAAGGAACTGAACACTAGTGCAGGGACTGAATACACCTGAAAGCCTCAGATACACTAAGAACAGAAAGATACACTTTAGTGATCTCAGTATCAGACTTTTAATACTTAAAAGTTACTTTTAAAAAGTATTACACAACGGTGACAGCAATTAAATCATAAAATGACATTCATTCCTAAAACTCCTCTTCATTTCAAAATCCTTAAACGATACTGAGTTGTTTACAAACACCACATGTGCATTAACGGTTATGAACGTCCAGTCTATCTATAGAGAGAGAGTCTGCAGATATGGCTGATATTCTGTGAACATGTTCCTTAAACTTCAACAAAAGGTAAAGCATCTTTCACTCACACGTATAAACCTAAAATTTACAAAAATGTAATCCAAACTCCATCCCCAGGATCAGATTGTCAAGAACACCACTTTAAACACTGGAAACCAAAGAACCAGGACCAGCACCTCAGAGGTTTCTTCAGAATCCAGAAAGTGCTGAGAAGTTTGGGAGAGCCACGCCATCCCTGAATCAAAGAGAGTTTAACTACCGACCCTCACCCTCAGCAAACACCAGCTCAGAAACCCGTTTCTCAAGTTACAGGCACAAACAAGACACGGAGTAACTTCATTATTTTAATCCCAGTTCAGACCGACCACCATTTCAGACCCCCGGACTGAGAGAGTGGAGCTGCAGCGTTAGCAGAACAGCCCGTTTAGCTACAACAATACAGGCTAACTAGCACCCGAGCCAGGAGACAACTCACTACACCCTGGAAACACAACAGGATCTTCCCAACACTTCATTTTTCGTAACAGGACAAATGGCTGAAAAAATCCGAGACTCGGAAAAAACATACAAACAAAAGAAATCAGAGAGAGAGCGGGTCGATCTCACTCTGAGCTCTGAGGCTAGTGGCCGTAGCTCCGTCTGCGGCTAGCTGCTGTATTCTCAGGATCCTGCAGGAATACTTCCACACAACTAAACACACAGGGCTTTCTCCTCTGTCCCAGCCGTCCGTGAGTAAAACAAAAACACTCTACTGTTTCAGACCCCCTTTTCTCAACAGGCTTTCCTCCCCAAAAATAGAGATAAGACCCCAGTCCAAACTCACCCCGTATTTGCAAACAGAAACTACACAAAAAGAGACTCCGTAGCACGGCGCCCATCTTTTCCTCCCGTTTTCTCGCCTCTGCTCCTTCCTGGGCTTTTCTTTAGCGCAGGGCTCGCATCGCTCCGTCTCGCCCCTCGCACATAAGTTATCGGTGTGTTTAGGGCGAGTATTTTTTGTGTATAAGTGTTATAAAACCACCGTGTCTTTTCTCCGCTCCATTCTTTCTCTCCTCTCTCGGGCTTCAGTGGCGCTGCGATTCCAAAAAAAAGACAGAGAAAAAATCCTGCCGCCGGAGCACAGTCACACGCCGCCTCCAACCGTGTCCTTCCGCCAGCAGCAAAAATGCCCCTTCTCTCCTCTGAACACTCTTTCGCCCGCCGTCTATTGTCTGTAGTGGACTGAGCCCTGGAGAACAGGTTCTTCAGCTTAAACAGCAGACCGACTGGACGACAATCATCTCCGTGTACAGTAACAACGCTGCAGTGTTTCGAAAAAGAGGAGAAATCCGTTTATTAGCTGCGTTTGTTTTAAAGCAGGGGCACGCATTCCGACGGGACTAGTTTTTCACGGAATGATGAGTGATTCGGCTTTAGAACACGCGTTCAAGAGGCAGCTCACTCTCTCTCACACACGCACTTCTTGTTCACACTGTTCTCTCTCACTAACACACAGACTGTTTTTTCTCTCTCTCTCTCTCTCTCTCACACACACTCACACTGTTCTCTCTCTCTTACGCTGTTCTCTCTCTCACACGCTCACACTGTTCTCTCTATACTCTGTTCTCTCTCACACACACACACACACTCCTCTCACACTCACACTGTTCTCTCTATCTCTTACAAACTCAGACTGTTCTCTCTCTCTTACGCTGTTCTCTCTCACACATACTCACACTGTTCTCTCTCTCACTGTTCTCTCTCTCACTGTTCTCTCTCTCACAGTCAGACTCCTCTCTCTCACACGCTCACACTTTTCTCTCTCACACTCAGACTCCTCTCTCTCACACACTCGGACTCCTCTCTCTCACACGCTCACACTGTTCTCTCTCTCTCACACACGCTCACACTGTTCTCTCTCTCTCACACACGCTCACACTGTTCTCTCTCTCACACTCAGACTCCTCTCTCTCACACGCTCACGCTGTTCTCTCTCTCACACACACAATCACACTGCTCTCTCTCTTACACTGTTCTCTCTTACACACACACTGTTCCCTCTCTCTTACGCTGTTCTCTCTTACACACACACTCACACTGTTCTCTCTCTCTTACACTGTTCTCTCTCACACACACTCACACTGTTCTCTCTTACACACACACTCACACTGTTCTCTCTCTCTTACACTGTTCTCTCTTACACACACACTCACACTGTTCCCTCTCTCTTACACTGTTCTCTCTCACACACACTCACACTGTTCTCTCTTACACACACACTGTTCCCTCTCTCTTACGCTGTTCTCTCTCACACACACTCACACTGTTCTCTCTTACACACACACTCACACTGTTCTCTCTCTCTTACACTTCTCTCTTACACACACATTCACACTGTTCCCTCTCTCTTACACTGTTCTCTCTTACACACACACTCACACTGTTCTCTCTCTCTCACTGTTCTCTCACACTCAGACTGTTCTCTCTCTTACACACACACTCACACTGTTCTCTCTCTCTTACGCTGTTCTCTCTCTCACACACTTACACTGTTCTCTCTCTCACTGTTCTCTCTCACACTCAGACTGTTCTCTCTCTCTTACACACACTCACACTGTTCTCTCTCTCTTATGCTGTTCTCTCTCTCACACACTTACACTGTTCTCTCTCTCACTGTTCTCTCTCACTCAGACTCCTCTCTCACACGCTCACACTGTTCTCTCTCTCACACACTTACACTGTTCTCTCTCTCACTGTTCTCTCTCACTCAGACTCCTCTCTCTCACACGCTCACACTATTCTCTCTCTCACACTCAGACTCCTCTCTCTCACACGCTCACACTGTTCTCTCTCTCACACACTTACACTGTTCTCTCTCTCACTGTTC
>JBBPCZ010000136.1:30176826-30197579 GCA_037974445.1 Brycinus macrolepidotus | reverse complement strand
AAGAACTTGACTGGCCCACACAGAGCCCTGACCTCAACCCCATCCAACACCTTTGGGATAAACTGGAACAGAGATTGTGAGCCAGGCCTTCTCGTCCAGCATCAGTGCCTGACCTCATGCTGTACAGAATGAACGGGAACAAATTCCCACAGAAACTCCAAAATCTTGGGGAAACCTTCCAAGAAGAGTGGAAGCTGTTATAGCTGCAAAGGGCAGGAGCAACTCCATATTAAAGTCTGTTTTTGAATGCAATGTCATTAAAATCCCTGCTGGTGTAATGGTCAGGCTTCCCAATACTTTTGTCCATATAGTGTATGTATGTATGTGTGTTTGTATGAATGTATGTATGTATAAACACACACACACACACATTAACAGCCTGCTCTCATGTTTCCACCATTAGCTTGTAGTCCCTCCCACATTCGAGATACATCAGCTGATGGACATTGTTTTAGTCTTTTATGCAGAATATCTCGATCTCTTTTGTAGCACTGCTGTAGGAGGCGGGTAGGTATGTTTACAGTGAATATGTACTCTGTATTGTGTATTTTTGTGTGCTAAAGAGACACTGTTACTGGTGTGAGAAAAAAACTATTTAATGGGGAGGGGGAGGGGGGTGGGGTGGGGATTAAACCCAATAATAAAAATCATGTTCAAAAACATTTTATTTTTTGCAAGAGAAAATAATTACATGTTTTCATCAACTGAATTACATCAACTGAAATCCTTGGAAAAGGCAACAAGTCACAAAAACAAGACCAAACCATTACCATTTTATACCAGAATGATATAAAATATAAAAGCAATTCAAGAGATAAACGAAAGGGTTTGTGCAACTTAAACCAATCTGGCTTATTGAAAGTGAATAGCAAGTCGCTGCGCTGCATGCCAGTGTCGTGTGGAGGTGAGGGGCTGCGGCCACCTTGTGGGCAATAATCGCAGTACATCCAAAAAAAATGCTTGCAGACCATATGTTTGCAACAATGTTCTGCCTCAGACAACCTCATTGACTGTTGCTGGCTCTCACTCTCACAAACGTGCACACACAGCTACTCATTAAGAAAGTGTTTTCATATGAAAATAGTGCACGTGTAATGTACCCTTAACAATAAGTATTCATTCAAAATGTGTGTAGGACCCAAACCAGAAGTGCGCCACATGGTGAACTTTGCATCGGTCAGTGAGTTTTCTGTGTGATCTGTGTGATTAAATGTTAATACCGTGGCACAACAGAGTGAAAGGAAAGCAAGAGGGACCAGACATACAGCATACAATAAATACAGTTTTAAGAGTGATCGTTTCAATCGAGGGAACAATGGTAATGAATGGGTGTGGCCATGTACTTGTACAAAGGTGCTTTCAGTATATATAAAACAGAACCAACCTTAAATATGCTGTGACTTACTGATTATCCTTTGAGGTTGCACAACTGAACTGTAAATTATCGCAACTCAAATTTTGGGAAAATACGCTCATTTTGATCATCTTGCTTGCAGTTCAAACAGCTCATCCACCTAAAATAGTTGAGTCCCACTATGGTTGAACTTCTTTTTTAAAGTGAAAACAGAGCCAATAATACAGGCCAAAAAGGATGGGACAACTGAAGCCTCTGAAAGAAGTGATTATGCATCTGTTCTACCTCACTGCAAATGTTGATTGCCTGTTTTTGCACCATGAAAATGTTAACCACCGTGTGGGCCCCCAGCAATGCCTTGTTATAGCAATGGATGTCCATCAGAATGATAGTCTTTAACTCTAAATGTTGAGGCTTCCTGAGTTCATTGTATTGCTTTTCATTCCCTGCCCCACCCCAAACCGTGCGTTTTTCCTCAGTCTTCATCTTGTTTCTACTTTTCCACTGGCATCTTACAGTTGCAACACCTTACGTAGGGGAACAAATTCATTTTCTTAATAATAAAAATGCCCTAAATATCAAAATACAGTATTTTTTTTGTTCCAGTGAGCGGACAGAAAAAATACATTTTAAAATTCAGAAGGATTGTCTCTCTGTTTCTTTCAGATATAGATAAGAGTTTGGTCAGACTTCAGATTTCGTAGTGCAGGTCGTTGAGCTCCAGTCTCGTGTAGTGTCTCCTGTCAAAGGATTCCATGGCTTTGCGGCCCACAATGGCCAGGACCAAAGTGAGGCAGATCAGAGTGACCACCACCACAGCCACTAGGCTGTTCTTCCACGTCATTTGGGACCTCTTGGCTTTACCTGGGGCAGAGGCTACACCTGGAGGCATCAGAGTATCAGGGCCTAAAGCCCCATCCTTCAGTTCATTCTCCATCTCTACAACCACTAAAGTTGTCCTTTCAGTGGTTGCTGTGGATGTAGCTGTAGTTGTTGTAGTAGTAGTACTTTTAGTAGTGGTGGTGGAGGGAGTAGTAGTAGTAGTAGTAGTAGTGGGAGTAGTAGGAGTGGTAGTAGTAGTGGTAGTGGGAGTAGTAGGAGTAGTAGTAGTAGTAGTAGTTGTGGGTGAAATGGTGGTTGGTTTCTGTGTTGTGGTTGTTGGTTTGGTGGTGGGAATTTTAATGATGGATTTCCCAGGTTGGGGCTCTGGTCTTTTTGGTGGTCTGACAGGCTTTCTGGGAGGCTTGATTGGTTTTGCCGGTGGCTTTGGTGGTTGGGGCAGTCGTGTAGTAGTTGTAGCGGTGGTGGTGGTTGGTGATGTTAAAGAAATTATCTTTGTGGTTGTACTGGTGAACACTGTTGTTGGTGTTGTTGTTGTGGTGGTGCTGGTAGTTGTTGTGGTGGCAGGAGTGCTAGGTATGATTACATCTGGCATTGTAACCAGGACAAAGGCAGGCTCAGTTGGTGGTCGAGTGGTGGTGGTGGTTAATGTAGTCGTAGCTCGAGTGGTGGTGGTAGTGGGTGAGTTTGTTGTTGTGGTGGTTGTAGTGGGTTGTGTGGTACTTGTGGTTGTGGTGGGTTGGGCTGAGGTTGTCGTCGTGGGTGTCGCAGTTGTTGGTCTCATGGTTGTTGTGGTGGGCTGAGTAGTGATTGGCCACTTTGTCGCAGTGGGACGAACAATGGGCATGACCGTCGTTCTCCCATTTCCTTTCGCAGTAGGATGTATCACGTCTTCAAGTTTACAAAGCAGTAAAATATAATCATTTATAATCATTAACTGCAATTGTGAAACAATCACCAGCAAAAGGGAAAAGAAAGACCAAAATCTACATCAGGGCTCAAGGTGCAATTAATTTAAACAGTTAATCTAAATAGAGTGGTATGAATGGTAAAACTTCAGTGTAAGACATAGATAAAGAAAATTTCATTCTCTGTACTGAGAGTTAGAGTTTTGCTTTTAGAAGGGAAAATTACCTTTGGAAATATCATAGGTGTTGATCCCAGGCTTGGCAGCCACCAAAGGGCAGTCCTGCTCAGTCTCACAATGAAACAGGTAGCAGTTGTCAGCGCCAGGTTGGCTTGATGGCTTATACACAACCATATTACACTTTATACCTGTGGGAGAAAAAGGGTGAGAGTTACTACAGGCCTTTGGGTCCCTCAGTACTGCTTAAAACACGGATTAATAAGCATGAATTTGGCTTGACTGACCTTCTTGTCTAACAGCATACATACATTTTTTGAAACAAACTGATTTTGTTTTTTAAAAGTTACAGTATGTATTTATTGGCCATGCAAGTAAAAAAAGTTAAAAAGTCAAATGTCAGCCTGAACAGCATGTGTCTCAACTATAAATAAAAAAATCTTACAAATCATATATTCTAATCCAGTTCACTCCATCAATACTAAAACGATGGGAGCGTTTGTCCCTCACATACACTTTGAACAAGATAATTTAATGACAGCTTGAAAAATGAAAATGAATAATAAAAAAAAGTCAGTGAACCATTCTTTCAAAGCTTTCTTTTAAGTATCAATCAATTAATGCTTTGATCCATGGGAATAGTTTCCTTGTACAATGTTGTGTATCTATTTTTAACAATATTGTATGTAAAGAGGTATGAAAAGAATTATAGCTGACATATTATGCAAACACATTTTCACATTTTCTAAGACGCTATTAATCATAACGTAGCACTAATATGTATTGAGACCACTCCCTACAACATAACTTTTAACATCGCAACGTTTATTCGGCATGTTTTGTTGACTTTCTAAGATTAGTACACATCCTCTAGAGAGAACACACTTCTGCACATTCGAATACACAATTATTGTTGTACTTAACATAAAACTAAAATGCAGCCTGTGAAAATGTTATGGCACATGCGTTAAACTCAAGTTTAAAGAAAAGAAACTGTTCACCAATATTTGCTAAAATGCCATATTTATATGTGTTATTTGCAGAGGTTGTGTGTATTTCCACTTGCAATTTACACTTGCATATTACTGTATATCATTTAAAAAGAATGTTTATGAAAACAGCTTTTAATGCATTTTGAAATCTTCAGCAAGCTCAGCTTAGATGAAACCAAGACTCAGATTTAGTCTTCAGTAACCTACCTGGTGCCACCTCTTCTGAACAACAGGCCAGAATACAGTCTTTCTCTGCTTGTTTCACCTTAGAATTCGTTATGGCACTGTTACGTTCCACAGCTGCGCGTACATTCACAATGGCATCTCGATGCTGTCTAGAGTAACACATCTTCCCATTGGAGCCCAAGGCAGGATCACTGGCCTGGAGAAAGAGCAAAGACACGAGCAGCACCACAGCTGCCTTGTAGGAGCCTTGGTCAGCCAGTGCCATGGCTATAGGGTTCAGGAGATCCAGAAGGTTCTCAGAGACAGCAGAGTCCAGCTGGGAATGATGTGAGATCTGTTGGATTACAGCAAGTGTTAGGAGAATCTATTACTTTTACTGTGGAGTTAAAGAATTAGTTGAATTCTCTGTTTCAGTTCAGTGATAACATTTCCTTCCTTAGCATGTACATTTCAAATAAATCATTTAAAAAGCAGCCCTTCACAACCAGGCTTGAGTCCAAAGACACTGTACATGGATCTTTGGACCATAAAAGATCTCAGAAAGAACCTTGAGCGACTGCTAAACAAAAAACATAACTCAGTTACAAGCACTAAAACAACACTGGATATTAAATTCAAGATCACAGATTAATTTATGCAGATTTAGAATGGCGTACTAGAAAAGGTAACGTAACTGTAGAATATCTTAGTTGAAGTAAATCATCTACAGTAGTACCAGCAATCCATATAGTATTAGATCAGATATAACAATCACCTTAGAATACCATGAAACAAAATGAAAATCTAACATCAGATATTAAAATTATTTGAGGAGTGAGTTACTGACCAGTGCGTGGTCCACGCAGACAATCCTCCATCAGATGGTATCACGTCCTTTGGGTCCACAGTTCATGTACACTCCTCTATGTCAGCTAGACTTTGCTCCTTTTTTTCCTGGAACATATTTCTCGTGTTATCATGTTATCTTGAGCAGCTGATCACGCAGTGGTAATATCATAACCAACTCAGTATTTGTTTTGTAGCACATTTGTCACCATAGTGTAATTCTAGATTGTGATGAACATCAGTGAAGTTTCTACACTACCATACTGATCACAAACTACCATACTGATTCCAGTGCCACCAATCTGCAATGACAATCTAGGTATCGCTGTTTAAATTGACCTCCAGAATTGCTTGCACCTTCCGTCATCCCAGCCTCCAGTCATTAAAAACACTGAAAACCTGTGGGCTGAAGATGAGAACAGTCTACAACTGGGGGCCAAGGGCTCTGGTGGGACCCAGAGAGGTTCTGACATCACATCCCTTTATATGTTTTCTCCCACTTTATCTAGCATTATAAGACTGCGGCACAATCGTCTTTCAATATTGCCTCAGGGAAAGGCTATACTTCCCCCGTCCTGTAGCTGTTAAACAACGACGTTTCTCTCTCCATGTCTATTTGCTCATTGTTAAAAAGGGTGCCAGTAATTCTGGAGGGCCCTGTAGAAGCCTCGTAGTCTGTGATTAACACGGGTTTGTATGATTCTATGCTCTAGTCGCTCTTTACGAGAGCAGGAATGTCTTTTCGGCTGAAGAACCACTGCTCGGTCTGGGAGGCTGCTCAGTCCGGCCTGCCCGCTCCTGCTGGTGCTGAAGCTGGGCTCATGTGTCGCTAGGATACGGAGCATCACCGGAGAGGGCACCCCGAGCCGCGGCCAGACCGTGATGCAATCCTAATGAAATATGTAACGCCGTCTTTCCTCCGGCCCCAAAACCCAACCGACACCTCTTTATCCCCTAAATCAGTACTCGAACTGGCTCACTCAGGCTCGGACCGCTACTCGAGCTTCTTCGGCTGCTGTCTGTCACTTACGTTCACCGAAACCATCCGAACGACCCCTCCAAATGTCCCCCTCGGTCAGTGTCCTCCCCTGTCGGACGGTCGCGGGCCGACTATGCAGAGGAGCGGCGCGGAGAGGTCCATCTCCACATGAAACAGCCTTTTCGTCGCGCTCCTTTAAGACGTCGCTTTAAAATGGTGCCCGCGGTCCTGGACTCACTGAATCTTTTCGAGCAGTCCTGGTCCACAAAGACAGTTCAGAACATTTTGGTTTATTCGTCTCCTCGAAGCCGCGGTGCGCGGGGTCTGATCTCCTCCCGGCTCGGAAACAAGCAAATACAGCCCCCCCCCCAGCGAGACTGGACTACAAACCGCCCCGATACCGAGAGAAATAACGGCCCGACCGTCTTTACTAGACCCTCCGGCCGTCTTTAGTGGACGGTGCCGACCGCTCGCGCTCCCTCGCTCTGACCCACTTCAGTCTCTTTGTGTGCTCCGCGCGACTGGCAGGACGGTGACGTCACGCGACCGCGCTTTCAGAAGCCCCGTCTGTAACATCACGACGAAAAACAAAACACACACTATAATGAAGAAACCGATTTTAAACCTGTTAATAAATATTGATCCAAGTCCTGAACTGAATTTGCTCTAGGCTGATAGTAATTTCTTATCCTGAGGCAAACTTGCTCCACATTTGTAGATAAATTCCACACAACGCCGTTTTTATTCATGGGGAGGTATGTTTTGCTCATTGTATATCCTGGGGTAAATCTCCCAAAGTTCTTGTTTTAAGGCAAATTTAAATCTGAATTTCAAATAAGACATTAAGGCTTTTTTTAACAGCTGAATACAATCATGACACAGCAAACATGACAGAGGACACATTTGTGATTTGTTCTGTTTTAATGTGGTTCAGAAAAATAACCAACATACAACCACAAAACCGTCATCAGATTTCCCCTTTTCCTGCCTTTGCAGCTCCGTTCCTGTCTGATGAAGCTTCTCGGTGATGCTGTGGTCAGCACTAATGCAAAGATGTTCCTGCTCCATCATTCCTGCTCCACACATGGTGTGATCAGATGCTTACACAAAGAGACATGCGAGTCAAAAGAAAAGTAATATAAAGGCTTAAAGAAGCTCACCTAAGACAGCGGGTATATTAATAGCCTTCGCACATTTCAAATGATTTCAGTTCACTTGAGCGTTATCAAAGTAGTCACTGTGGCATATTTCTGATCAAAAAAGAAAAGCATCTCATGTACTTCAAGGTATTTCAGTGCTATTTTGGGTGTTTTGTTGCACATTTTTCAAGTATGTAAATCTGTCATACAGGCTAAATCTTGACCAAAAAAAACCCCAAAGAAAAAACAAAACATCAGGGTGTGCGCACACAGAGGCACAGGGAATTTGCCAGTAATTGTTTGCTTTAAAGCAAAGTGAATTACTATTAATCGCTTGCTGAAGCATACATCTAAAAGTCAACATCTTGTGCCATGGTAGCAAACAACAATGAGAAATGTCCTTTAAGCCAACCACAGGCAATTACAGTGGAGACCAGAAACAATCACTTATTCCACATCCATCTTTTCCACATCAGCAGATGAGGGGGCGTTTTTTGTTTGCGTTGGCTGTTGTGTTGCAGGGATCGTCTTCTTGACAGCAGGAGCACATGCTTTCTTCTGTGGGACTACTTCAACTAAAAAGAGAAAGATATTAGTCAATTTAACACATAACCAATATCCTGAATTGGCAATACATTAAAAAGGTGGTTGTGTCTCATACATACACAAGACATACTTAAGACATTTAAAGTCAGTGCTATGTAAGTGGACAATTATGTTGTCTGTGGAAAGACAGTGGTTATATCTGTTTAAGTTTGTATACAAATAGTGTACAAGTACAACACAATTGTAGATGAAGATTATTTGAGAAAGAAAGAAAGAAAGTAAGTAAGGGTATCAGATCCATAGCTCAAGCATTGTGAATAACAAAACCAGAAACACAGATCATGTTAAGAATTTAGAAAGCACCTCAGATGGAGACTGTTCTTTTTGGCTGAAGAATAACCAGCTAACCTAAAAAACCTAATAATAACTAGCAAATCAAATCACCAACTGAAGATTTTTCACAGCAAAGTACAAATATAACCTTGCAGAATTCTATTTTGCATAGCAAGGCAATAACATAGCAACTCTAAGAAGTCCATTGGGCATAATATTTGATGTTTTGGATTGTCCAGGGGCTAGCCTCATGAAGTACATTCAACTTAGACAAGGTTCTTTCCCAAGTCTCGGCTTCCAAAAATGCAACCATGGTCAATTTGTTCTTTGATTACAGTTTACAGTTTTCTCAGTGAACCCAGCTTGTGCAAGTGCATAAGAAAGCATTGTGTTTGGAAACTGCCAGTTTCACATGACTGGCTCTTCACCATAAAGAGGAAGAAAAATCATGCTGCATGACGGACAAAATATCATTGCGATTATACTGTACATGTTACGATTGTCATGTCTTTCAACACGACCTGGAATTAAAAAGACCTCCAGTACGCAAATATCGTTACAGTTTCAAAATGCACATTAGCTCCCCTATCCATACAGACCATTTATGTAGCCAAACTGCAAAGTAGCCTAGCTGTCTCAATACTTATGTACATTCACATGAGGGTGTTCTAAACATAAAAAGCGCTGCATGAGTGTGTTAGATTGTAGATGGATCTAGCTCAAGGTAGTTCTCCAGGGTACAAAGTTCTGTTTATTTGCATGGGACACACGGTCTGATTACAGAAAGCATGTACATGAATACAATGCTGTAACAGTACTGAATACATGTAAAATGTTATAGGATTGGTTTTAAAAACAATGTCATCAAGCCAGGTGAACAGACCACACAGGAGAAAGCGAGGCACAACAGGGTCAAACGGAACATGCCCAATTTATGTAGTTAAACAGCCTATGCAACTGAAAAGGTGCTTCTGGTCACCCTTTCACATCTGCAAATTGTGACTGCAATTGTGACTTTTTTTTTTTTTATCATCACACATGCTCTTCAGTGACTAAGCTGTATTTCTAAGTCACAGAATCTTATTTTAATTACCCTCCTGGTGGCAGTTATACCACCATGCTGAAACATATAAATAACTTTAAGAGGTAGCCAAGGAAAAGACAGCCTCCACATTGTGCAGTATAAGCTCAAAATAATATATATTTTTTATGCACTATAGAAGTCATATAAAATATTTTGATTTTAATTTTTTTTTTTTTTGTCAAAATAATGCCATGTTTGATGTACCTCTTTTCACTACTGGGTAGGTTGACTGTATAAAAAGTATTGCCCCCCCCCCGATACTTTTTAAATGATTTCTAAATTTCAAATACTTTCAAAATGTTAGGTTGAGGTCTGAAATTTGTCTTAACTACCTTCCATGCTGGATTTTTCTTTCTCCACGTGGCGTAGCTGCTTGAGCAGTTTGTGTCTTTTCTTCCCAGAGAGGGTGATATTTGCCCTGGAACTGGTACTGTTCAAAAATGAAAGGGAAAAGGGAAAACAAAAAAACATAAGTATGTGTATAACATGCACATATTGCAGTTTAGGGAATACTGTTGTCATGAAGGGGTGTACTTGGTCTGCAAGAATGTTTAGGTAGGTGGAATGTCTCAAGAAACATCTACATGAAAGCCAGGACCCAATGTTTCCTAGGAGAACATTACCCAGAGCATCATATTGCCTCTGCTCGCTTGCCTTCTTCCCATAGTGCATCCAGGTGGCATCTCTTCACAAGGTAAACAACGCACATGCACCCAGTCGTCCACATGATGTAAAATTCATTGCAACTCTACTGTGGGAAGGAACAAGTTGGGGTAGCCTTTGCTTGTGCACCAATGCCCTATTGACGCCCATGATCCGGTCACTGTTTGTGCTTCCTTGGACCACTTTTGGTATGTACTTACCACTGTATAGCAGAAACACCCCACAAGACCTACTGTTTTGGAGATGGGTCTAACCCAGTTGTCTGGCATCACAATTTGGCTTTAAAAAGGATCCCTCAGATCCCTACGCTTGCCCATCATTCACACTTCTAATGCCTTGACTTCAAGAACTGACTGCAAGCCTAATATGTCCCACCCCATGACAGGTAACACTGTAATAAGATCATTAGTGTTATTCACTTGACTTGCCAGTGGTTTTAATGTTATGGCTGATTGGTTTACATAGGCAACTATACTTTCAAACTAGATAGTTGCAACATAATTTAATATGTGAATGGGAACATCCTAAGCAGTAAGAAGAAAATATGGACAAACTGCATCAGCAAAGTGATCGAAATTCAAAGTAGTAAAGAGTCACTACACTAGTAAAGAGTTAATCTGCATGTACGTAAAGCAGCAGACAACAAAAACAGTCATAAACTTCATACACATGGAAATTAAGATGGGGCTGCTGACTGGAAAAATCAAACACCAGGACACAAGGAGCACAAAACATAGACCTATAAAAGCAATACGGTCTGAATGTCTTTTTGTCTTCTTTTTCTACATCTGTTTATGTTTGAAGGAGAAAGATCCAGAGTTAAACATGCTGATAGAGCTGTAAAAGTATGAGCACCTGCTATAATTACATCTGATGATGATTACACACAAATATAACTGCCAAAGTATATGAAGCTAAGTGCACCCTGTGAATAAACTCAGGATTGTTCCCATATTCAAAATGGCCATTCCACTCCTCATGGATTAAGGATATTCTGTATTTTGCTAAAGTCGAAAAGATAAGGTGTACACTGAATGGTTCACTATATAAGTTTAACAATATATGGGGACCTTTTTTTTCCGCACATGTCCAGAAATTGGGGTTTGTAGCCATCCCTGAGTAACTAGGATTTATTTTTATTTCTTGTACCCTCGGTGGGTTTTGAATGTTGCCTGTCTGTTGTTTTTGCATAATGACAATTACACATCTGGTTTCATTTAACTTTATGTGACCAACATGTTTGATTACTAGCTGCATATAATGTTTGTTATTTATGTATTTATTTTATGTATTTATTTTTAATTTAATTAATTATTTTTTGGGGGGAGGGGGGAAGGCTGTTTTTCCTCTATGTTTGACACTGAAAAAGTTTTCTTGTTAATTTTCTTGTCACCGAAAATTCATTAAAAAAAAATTGGGGGAAAAAAAAAAACAACTCAAAACGGCCATTCCTTCATACAAATGACAAAACAAGCTATGGAGTGATGAGTTTAGGATTTGTACAGACAGCACTGTAAGATGGACTGAAGCTGTGGCCACCCTCCTTTAAAGGTTAATATATATTAAGGTGCATCAAACTGATACGAATTTAATAAGAGAGCTGCCATTTGCCCCTCTTTGGTAGGATTCACACACCTCCTCTTTTTCAGGTGGTGTTTTGTGATGAGGCCTGCATCCACCACTGCTCCCACGATGCGGCGCTCCTTCCTCTTCTGCCTCGTCAGGACCCTCCGCCTCTTGAACAGGTTTCTTCCCAGTTCCTGCAGGATCACATCACAGCTGAAATGGCACACTGTGCTACACTGACTGTTGAATTTCAGAAGGTTACAGAACTCAGGGCAGCTGGTGGCCTGGTGGTTAGGAAGTTGCCCCTGCAAGCAGAAGGTCATGGGTTCAAATCCCAGGACTGCTAGTGGCACCACTGAGGTACACTTGAGCAAGGTACCGTCCCCACACACTGCTCCCCAGGTGCTGTGTTCCTGGCTGCCCGCTGCTTCACTTGGTGAATGGGTTAAACACAGAGGAAGAATTTCACGTTGTTCACACTGTGTGCTGCACTGTGGTGTGTTCACGTAGGACAAACGGTCACTTCATTTGCTACATATTTACGTGACCATCTACATGGAAATGGTCTGAATTTATCTTGGACAGTTTAACGAGTCTGTGGAGATCCCCAACAGTTTCTAAACAAGTGAAAACATTTTAAAGCAGGATTTCGCAGGGAGTAATAGTTATTGTGGAATAACTATCTGGGTCTCTCCATTAATCCGTTTTCTCGTTGATAGTTATTTCTCTTGTGGATTCAGTGTAATTCAACGCAGTAATTGCACAGTATATATGTATGTATGTATGTATGTATGTGTGTGTGTACATACTGTGCAATTACTGTGTTGAATTACACTGAATCCACAAGAGAAATAACTATCAACGAATCAACGGATTAATGAAGATATATCTATCTATCTATCTATATCTATATATATATAATATAGTTTGACAAAAAGGAAATGAAATATATCTATAGTTACTCTGTCGTTAGATATACAGGTTTTAAACATACTGTCTTTGGTTTGTTGATCTTTCCTCCTGGAGCCATGCTGCTGAAAACATGTGGAGCCTTTGGGTCGAAATATGGGGACGAGTTCCTGTTTACAAAATAAAAGTCACACTGACAGCAGTTTAGCAGCACATAATCTCAGGACTCTTGTGTGAATTAAGTGTTGAATTAATTTGTCCGTGTGGTCTAATCAATGTTCAGAAAAATGTCTTTGAAAGCGAAATACAAGTCAGATTTGTTTTAAACGGACTGGCATTACCTTAACGTTACCTCACCTTAACGTCTGTAACATTTGAGACCCTTTTGTTTTAAAGATATAAATGATAAAATAATGTTTATTGATGTTTATTGGTCTGCTGAAGCGTTCTTTGAGTTATTTAGAAAATAAACAAAAAAAACCCAACTGTTCAACCAAAGTCACGCTAGTCTGTCGGGGTTATATTTAGGAGGCTGTAGCTACAGTTCTTCAGCTTCACCACTGGAGGGCAGTTTGCAGCTGTACGATGAAAACCAGGGGGAAAAACAGACAAAACCGTTCAAACACAGTCGTGGCCCAAAGTTTTGAGAATGACACAAATATTGGTTTTCACAAAGTTTGCTGCTTCAGCGTTTTTAGACCTTTTGTCAGATGTTTCTATGGTGTACTGAAGTAATTACAAGCATTTCATCAGTTTCAAAAAGCTTTTATCGACAATTACATCAAGTTCATACAAAGAATCAATATTTGCACTGTTGGTCCTTCTTTTTCAAGACCTGTGCAATTTGCCCTGGCATGTTGTCAGTTAACTTCTGGGCCAAATTCTGACTGATGGCAACCAATTCTTGCATAATCAATGTTTGGAGTTTGTTGGAATTTATAGGGTTTTGTTTCTCCACTCGCCCCTTGAGGATTGACCATAAGTTCTCAATGGGATTAAAGTCTGGGGAGTTTCCTGGTCATGGACCCAAAATTTCGATGTTTTGTTCCACCGGGCGACTTAGTTATCACTTTTGCCTTATGGCACGGTGCTAAATCATGCTGGAAAGGCATTGTTCTTTACCAAACTGTTCTTGGCTGGTTGGGAGAAGTTGCTCCCTGAGGATGTTTTGAGAACATTCGTTATTCATGGTTGTGTTTTTAGGCAAAATTGTGAGTGAGGCCACTCCCTTGGATGAGAAGCAACCCCACACATGAATGGTCTCAGGATGCTTTACTGTTGGCATGACACAGGACTGATGGTAGCGTTCACCTTTTCTTCTCCGGACAATCATTTTACCGGATGCCCCAAACAATTGGAAAGGGGCTTCATCAGAGAAAATGACTTTTCCCAAGTCCTCAGCAGTCCAGTCCCTGTACTTTTTGCAGAATATCAGTTTGTCCTTGATGTTTTTCTGGGTGAGAAGTGGCTTTTTTGCTCTTCTTGACACCAGGTCAACCTCCAAAAGTCTTCTTCTCACTGTGCGTGCAGATGCACTCACACCTGCCTGCTGCCATTCCTGAGCAAGCTCTGCACAGGTGGTGCCCCGATCCCACAGCTGAATCACCTTTAGGAGAAGGCCCTGGTGCCTGCTGGACTTTCTTGGGAGCCCTGAAGTCTTCTTCACAACAACTGAACAACTCCTTCTTCACAACTCCTTGAAGTTCTTGATAATCCGATAAATGGTTGATTTAGGTGCAATCTTACTAGCAGCAAGATCTTTGCCTGTGAAGCCCTTTTTATGCAAAGCAATGATGATTGTACGTGTTTCCTTGCAGGTAACCACGGTTAACAGAGGAAGAACAATGATTTCAAGCACCACCCTCCTTTTAAAGCATCCAGTCTGTTATTCTGATCTCCAGCCTTGTCCTCGTCCACACTCTCACTTGTGTTAACGAGAGGATCATTGAAATGATGTCAGCAGGTCCTTTTGTGGCAGGGCTGAAATGCAGTGCAAATGGGTTTTTTGGGATTACGTAATTTTCATGGCAAAGAGGGACTTTGCAATTAATTGCAATTCATCTGATCACTCTTTATAACATATGCAAATTGCCATCACAAAAACTGAAAGCAGCAAACTTTGTGAAAATGAATGTTTGAGTCATTTTCTAAACGTTTGCCCACGAATGTATAATGGTAGGTAGATTTTAAATAGATTTTTTAAAATATATTTTAGAAATGGCACTATATTTTGTTACTGAAATACTTCAAAAGGATAATTTACATTTTATGTAGTATAAAGTAGGCCAAATCAAACATCTTTGCAGGCCAGATTCGGGCAGCCCTGGTGAAGATCCTGCTGAATCATTCAGATAGAATCTGAATCAGGGTTAGCGTGTTTGTACACATAAGGAATTTGTCTATGGTTAGACTGTAGCTCTGCCAATAGAGATTTTTACACATCCTACCTGAATTCTACCATGTCACCAAAACTAAATAAAATTAAATACAGTAAAAGTGGAATTAAATAAAGATCAAGTACAAGCAGTGTGAAGCGGCACAAAAGAAGTTACACAGAGGAATAACACAGCTTATGTGTAGTACTTGTCCATGAGTGTAATAACATGACAAAATAAATCTTGTAAACTTGTCTATGGTCTGATTGTTTTAATCTTCGTAAGTGGCAGCCTGAGGAGAGGAGATGAAATAAGGGATATCCAAAGTGTGGTGGGTCATCAGTGATTTGTCTTGCACACATCCTGGTTCTGGGGGGTGTACAGATCAAGCAGGATGTTTAGGTTCAGTGGTGTTTTTTTGAGCATCATTTTGATTGGCAGAGCTGCACAAGAGAATGATGGAGGTGGTATTGACACGCTGGTAATGTGTGAACAGTGTGTAGACCTCAAGCAGCAGCTCCTGAGGCAAGTTGGCTGTACATCCTCTACTGGGTTTTCATTATGATGGAGTTGACGTTCCACTTCAGGTCCCTGTTGATGGTAACTCCCAGGAAACCTGAAGGATTCTGCGGCCAACATAGTCTTCAGGGGGGTCCACCTGAAGTTCACCATCACAGCTCCAAGTTGTTGTGACTGTTCCACACAAACAGCTGATTGACCGCTCATCTGTAGGCGGACTCATTACCTTCTTGGAAAAGCCCAGTGACTGTGTTGTGACCTGCAAACGTTAGGATTCTGACAGAAAGAGCCAGGGGGAAGGCCCACATCCTTGTGAGAACCTGAAGCTAAATTTCCCAGCCTCACCTTTTTCCTGTCTGTGAAGAAGCTGGTGATCCACTGGCAGGTGGAGGAAGGCATGTTGAGCTGGAAGTTTACTGTGCAGAAGGCTGGGTATGAAATTCTTGCGTAAGACACTGGCTGGTCAAGACGCTGAAGGACAAAGTGAAGTACCTGCATCATCCACAGATGATCAAGGTATTATTGTGGAGCACTTGAAGCAGGAAGGTATTTCACGCAGCTCCTGTGACCTGTGTGAAGACATCTCATACCTTCAGAGGGAAGGATGAAACATCATCTAGACATGGTGTCTTATTGACCTATCTCTGGAAGCGTTCATGTACATTCTCTTGACAGATCTTCAGTGCGGGCTAGAAGACTGGGTAGCAGTCAGAGGTGGGTGAAGGGGTGCTGTTGTTTGTGCTGTGGTTTGGATGTGATGACAGTTGGAGCTGGAAAAGTGTTTGATGCTGAGCTTCTCAAACCTGCTGTAGTATGTATTCAGCTCATTAAGCATTGTCTGAGGGGAAAGATTCTTGAAGCTGGTGATGTCTTGCAGGCTTTTACACACGACTTACTGAAGCTACTGAGTCTGGCAGAGGAACAAACTAACTACATTTTGCACCGTTGCACCTGAAGAAAGGATACCTAAATTCACAGGAAAAAGTCATGGAATCACACATGCGAAGCTTGAGCGTAAGCAGAAACTGCTTGTCATGTCATTGCGAATTGAATCTATGTATATATTTTTCAATTGTTTTCCGTTTAACAACCATTAAGGACAAGATATTCATCAGTAGGTGTCAGAAAATTAGAGAAAAATTAGAAAATTACACAAAAGTCCCACAACACTACTTTGCGCACCTGCTGCCATTTTAACTCTTCTGTCCTCCAGCCAGTGGCCTAGTGGTTAGGGAGTTGCGATCAGAAGGTCATGGGTTTGAATCCCAGGACTGCTAGTGGCACCACTGAGGTACCCTTGAGCAAGATACCATCCCCACACACTGTTCCCCGGGCGCTGTGTTGGTGGCAGCCCACTGCTTCAATTGGTGAATGGGTTAAATGCAGAGAAAGAATTTTACACTGTTCACACTGTGTGCTGTGCTGTGGTGTGTTCACGTCTGACTATAAGGGCCCATTTTACTTTAAATCCAACCAGTGTGTACAACTGTGTCCTCCCAGTAGCAGCTGCTCTCCATGCCATGAAAAAAATACAATTGTTATGGGACTCCTAACAACAATGCAAGACGTAAAAGACACCTAAAACTGTCCCCATCTGATAAACAGCACATCTATCTATCTATCTATCTATCTATCTATCTATCTATCTATCTATCTGTCTGTCTGTCTGTCTGTCTGTCTGTCTGTCTATCTATCTATCTATCTATCTATTAATTTAGTCAGAATGTCATTAATTATCTATCTAATGTAATAGGCGTGGTCTCTGTAGGACCTGTCTCCCTGTAATAATACCCTTGCTGCAGCCAGGGTGTAGTTTAACCCTTAAAGGGTTCCTCCTCCTCCTCCTCTGCTCCTTTAAGAACCGCAGTGAGGGCTCTCACCGCGTCACGTGACCCATCGCTGGACTAGAAGGATAGAGGAGCGACAGCTTCTAAACTCCCCGCACCGGAGCAGAAACTGTAGAAAAAGACCATTCTCGTCTCTGCTGTCTTTTTTGCCATCTCTGCTCGCCCCTCGCTACAGGCGACAGCAACACTAAGCAGTGTGTTTAGAGGAGTGTGCAGTGTGTGTGGAGGAGTGTGTAGAGGAGTGAAGGGCAGACTCATTAACGGTGGAGGGTCGACCGGCCGGTCCTTCAGAACACCGCGTCATTACGCACAGTGTCGGCTGAGTGTGTGTGTGTTTTATTTTCTGCTGACATTTTCTCGAGACTGACCGTTGGTCTGGTTTCTGTCGGGATTAGTTTTACGTTCGAGGTTCCTCGACCGAAATTATCAGTGTTTGATCCGGGAGCGAAAGGTTCGGCCGTTTTTCTCCTGGTCCTCCTCCAGGATCCTGAACCCACACCGCGTTTACAGCGGAGGCGTTACATAAGAGGGCCTTTACTGAGAGAGAGGGAGAAAGAGAGAGAGAGGGAGAGAGACTGAGAGAGAGGACAACCGGAGAAAATCCGCGGCACTTCTGGGACAAGTCCCTCATGTCCCCGGGCACATAGAGGCTGTCCTGTCCTGGGAGTTGGAGAAGAAGCTGCTCGTGTTTTTGTGTTTTTTGTGGAGCAGTCTCGGCCTGTAACCAGCGCGGGAAGGCACTGTTGGAAAAGGCCGCCTTCGTTTTTTTTGGTCGGTGAACAACCTATGCCCGTGGTCCACCCTCTCTGTGCTGCGTGGTGAAGTGTTAGCTGGAGAAAATGTCGGGTCAGACGCTGACGGACCGCATTGCCGCCGCGCAGTACCAGCTGACCGGCTCGGACGTGGCGCGGGCCGTGTGCAAAGCCACGACGCACGAGGTGATGGCGCCCAAGAAGAAGCACCTGGACTGTAAGTGTGTGTAGTGGGGGAGGGGTTCAGTCGGTGTGTATGCTAGTTTTATGCGCGTGCGTGTGTGTGTGGCAGCTGCAGTCACCCAAAATGTAGGTGTTGGGAAGGTCACGTATCTGAAGTGTCTGACTCACTTAAGCCAGACCATCAAAAGTTATCCTGCCCTAAATGCTTCCCCCAGTATAATGTGGCTTCCCTGGTCCTCTATTCTCCAGGCTCCAGGTTCTGACTGGTGACGCTGTCCATTTCAGCACCTCACTTTCAGTCTAGGGATATGGTGCCCTCTACTGACCCAGCTCTTAGAAAGAGAATGTGTGTTCGATAGGCATGCGTGTGTACACTCTCTCTCTCATACACACACACGTGTGGTATATAATGTGTAATTTGCATAGATCTGAAAGAAGTGCTTGAGTGCATAGTGGTACAGTAGTAGTGCTACTACTGTAATAATCTTGGGTAATAATCTAATAAATTGGTTTAGACTGGAATATTACAGGTCCTAAGATCTCTCCTGTGTCACATTAAGTAATACTGGTGTCAAAACATTAAGTATTGGCCAATACCAGTGACCAGTCCAATATGTTTTCTTTAGAACATCTACGATTTACAGTGTGGTGTTTTGAAGCTTCCCATAAAATGTATATCTAAATGTAGGCTGTTGTGCTTAAACTACTCAAACACTCTACTGGCCCACAAACTTTGCATGGACATTACATCATTAGTATGAAATTACCCAAAATGGCTGAGCTCAGAAGGATATTGTGTTTGTGTCCCTAACCGATAAGACTCACCATTGCTCGCTCATGTTTAACCCTTAACATTTGTTTGCCAATGACCATAATATTGGTTTTACCACATTTTATACACATTTATCACATGTGCCTGTGTGTGTTTGTGAGTGGGTGGATCTGTTTATTGTTGTTAGAAGGAAGAACAATAAGAGCCCTATTCTGTTGGCTGATGATATGACAAAACTGTAATATCATGATACTTCAAGAAATCCGCATTTTGTCATCAGATAAGTTGGAACAAAAGTCCACTATTGTCACATTTGAAAAATACCATCAATAACAATGAATACAAATGATACATTATAAAAAATGCAGTTAGTCAGTGTTGCTGAAGTACTGATGATATAGTGATATGCTCAGAAAAACATGTTGGGACATATTGTGACAGCTTACAGTAAATATTGTCACATCGCTCAACTCTACCATAATTCAGAGAGAGCCTCATATAACACAGTAGTAACCAATTTTAAAGGACAATGTTTGGTTCAGTAGAATCACATTAATAAGTTCTCAATTATGAACCATTAATTCACAACTCAACTGTGTCTTTTCATTAGCAAATGGAGGCAGAGCAGTGCCTTCCTTCGCTGCTGTAGTGGCTATTGAGCACTCTGTCCTAGAGGACAAGGCCTGCTGAATTATAAATTGATCAGCCAAAGCATGCATGTATTATTCACACAGCTAAAGATGAAGGCACTAATACTGGGGCAGAGAGTGAAGTCTGCAGAGTTGCAGTGTTAAAGCCCTCAACTCTGAAGACTTTATTTACACTATTAGTTATAAGTTGGTGCTTATGAATATTAATACAGAACAGAGAGGGAACACTATCTTTTTCCTTTCCAATATCAGTATTGAAACCAATCCGATATTTTTTTTAAATCTACAGAGACATTTTCAATTGAAGCATTTCACTTCAGATGCTTAAACTGTTCAAACATGCTCTACCCCACTACCCGTAGGAAGAAACACATAATCAAGAAAGTGATATGAAACAGAAAGTGTATGTTATTTTTTTATTTAATCTAGATTGGATTCAAGACTAGATTGGATAATTATTTTTTCCGTCTGAAATCCAGCCTACTTTCTGCTGATATCGGCCCCACGCTGACATGCTGGGTGTTGGGCTGCTGGCATTTCTTTTTAAAAGTAATCTTGTTCAGAAAATTGTTTATAACAGAATCTGTTTGGGTTTATTCTGCTACCTCAAGAGGAGGAAACATGGCGGGGCTTTTATTTTGGAATAGACCATGTGCTTCATTTGAAACGTTCTGTTTGTCCTGTCATTGGTCATTAAAATGGTGCCTTCTAGATAGGACTCAGTTTCCATGGAAACTGGAACTGTAGGTAGAGGGTCAAAGGTGAATGACCAGATGGCAGGGCTCATGTATTGATGAGAAGATTGTTTGGAGAGGGCTGCTCAGTGAGGTTATACATTTTACTGGCTTTCAAGGAGACATCCTCTGTCTCCCTCTGTCTAACCTCATGTTCCACATGTCAGTGTTATATTCTGACATGTATTAATTTCATTTGATTAATTCTGATGTTCTAGCTTCTGTTTTATCCTGATCAATGTCCTTCATTCAGTTGCTTCAGAGAAAGGTATAACAGAACAGCTTCCGCATAGGCCGACACTGAGCATTCTAGCCACATGTTCACACTAACATGGCTGAACAGATGACAGTTTGTGTGTGTGTGTGTGTGTGTGTGTGTGTGTGTGTGTGTGTGTGTGTGTGTGTGTGTGTGTGTGTGTGT
>JBBPCZ010000136.1:30158915-30173376 GCA_037974445.1 Brycinus macrolepidotus | reverse complement strand
TGTGTGTGTGGGTGTGTGTGTGTGTGTGTGTGTGTGTGTGTGTGTGTGTGTGTGTGTGTGTGTGTGTGTGTGTCTGTACTCCACCCCTATTCACACTAATCACATAATCTGGTCACACAGCAGTGGTGTTGTAAATAATACTGTAATCCCAGGAAACCAGTACTATCTGAGCACATGTGTGCACATATACACACAAACAAGACAAAGGAATTTGACCAGGGGTGGCTAATTTATTGCTGTAAATAATCATTTATGCAGTGTGTGTGGGTGTGTGTACAGGCTGCTTTTGTAGGTTAACAGTGGCCTATTTTACTACAAATAACCACATCTAACAACTGAAGTATATATAGAATATTTCATTGGGCAAAACAGCAAAAACTGAGCTGAATAATAAATGGCTAAAACTGTCAGTTTGTCATTATTGCTTTCATTTTGGAATACTGAAAATGTTTACAAACTCTGATTTAAAGACAAACTAATGTATGCTGAACTAGACTGAATATAAACTGTTCCATCATTAGGGAATAGGTCCAGGCATAAAAACTGTGTAATTGCGTTTGTTAATTAGGTCCAGTATTTGTATTTATGGTCATACACCTTGTTATGCTAATTTCTACAATGTCTGAGCATGTGTCTGACAGTATTCAGTTGTATGCTGTATTCAGCTGTATTCAAGTACATTTTGTTTTTAGGTGATGAAACTGGTCTCTAGTGTTTCCACCTACAGCCACAACAGTGGCACAGCCAACTTCGCAATGTATGTTCTTTTGTTCCAAAACCACACAAATTCCCAACCTGTACACCCAAACCACTTCCAGTGACAGAGAAAGCTCTTCTTTTGACACAAATTATTCCTCATTATCACATTTATTCCTCTTTTCGCTCTGCTGGTCTGTTTTCTCACTAATTTTTGGTAGTTTTGCTGCATTGTAGCTGTCTTTGTCCATGTGGGCATGTGTGTGTTTGCCTACTGTCACTAGCAACACATTAAAGCTAAATGTTCGTGCTGTTTGTGATGCATCCATTTGTGGCATTCTGGTTTTGGGGCAATTATGAAACTTACTTCAAGGTCTAGATATTTGGGTGATGGATCAGTCTCCACACAGCAGTGACAGAGTGGTGTGGTAGTCTGTGTGTGGTGCTGATACAGGTTTATCAACCAAAGCTGTGTTGCCATAGTTTTTACATGTCATTGCTGCTGCTGGGTTGAGAATTAGGGATGGGGAACATGGAAGAAATATTTACACGATATTGAAACTTATTTTCACGACACATGATATGTATCACAATATACTGACCCAGACAAAACATGCTCATTTCAAAACTTGTATCAAAAGCTCTGGGTACAGGGACTTCTTTCAGTCATATCTCATACCTGTGCTGATATTACTAACACACCTGATATCAGCTCATTTTCACCCCCTTACTGAACTGATGTGTGTGTGTTAAAGCAGGGACATTACTAAATTGTGCAGAGCAGTGCCATCCAGGACTACTCTGGGAAAAACTTGTGTGTACTACTATATTTTACTCTGTCTGCCAAACTGTGTATTCTATTCTGCCTAACTGAGTCTATTTCTAGCAACACACAGGGGCAGTTTATTCCTGTGTCAATCTAATCTGGGCTATTCCTGTCTGTTTAACTACAGTGCAGTCTTGCCTATAGCAGTTCAAGCTCACAGAATGCTGGAACCACAGATGTAAAGGCCACATATCTTCTGTTTTCTTTTTTTAAAACTTAACATCTGTAGGGGTTCATGTGGCAGCACAGTGGTAATTTGCTTTTACCTGACTGTTTTCCATCCTCTAGTTCACCTTTTTTTTCTGCAAGCTGTATTTGTTACTGTGCCTTGAAGAATAATGTATGTAAATGACCTTTGCTCTGTGCCTTCTTCAAAAAGCTGAAACATTATAGTTTCCGGAGTCAATGGGTGGGATTAAACTCCTGAGTAGCCAGATAGATGTAAATGCATTGGCTTTTGTGACATCATCAGGACTTGTGGATTGTATGGCCTGGACAGTGAATGGCAGATTTTGAAACTTTAATAATGTTTATGTACTACATCGAACTCTTATTTCAAACAAGTGAAGACACATAAATTTCTGTGATATGGGTCCTATAAGATCTGCTCTGTAGTAGGTTGCCAGTTTTCACCTTTTTGATAGTTCAATTGAGAGGTAATTAGATCTGACTTTCGAATGGAGAGTAACACAACTACAGATTGTACTTCACAGCTCTCCTTTGTGGTAGACGTGGTAGAATTCACCAACAAATCACCAACACTCGGAGCTAGCACGTGCTTCCTCCGAGTCATGTGGAGCCAGCCACCACGTCTTTTCAAACTGATGCTACTGCAGCCTCACTGGACAGCATAACATAATTCTGTTATGTTAGCTAGTGGACACCTGCCCTGACTAAAAAAAACAAATCAGTGCAAAATTCAGTTGCTCAGCCTCTCAGAAGCCAACACATGCTGTAGATGTAATAACCACAACTACAAACAAGCAGCCTGGCACACACTGCATTATTAAAATTGTATGTTAGCATTCATGCTTCAAGGCAGAAAAAGTTCTGGCAAGAAGAAAACAACTGCAAACAGGACTTGACTCTGGAAACTGTGTTTTACGTATCAGCCAAGGGTGGTACTATTACAGTCAACCAGAACTCAAACCTGGCATGCTTTTTGTTAAATATAATTCATCATAACTTATTTTCTGGTAATCTTCCTTTAAAATGTAATGACTTCTGCCTGTCTCTCAAACATTATGTTGAGATTTACCTATGTCACTGTGCACCAGCAAGCAGGGAAAGCTAATATTAACATCATGACTTACTATCTATACCCACCATCCTACCTGTCATTGGTTGAAAATGCTCATCTAGCTCAGAGAGCTTCCATGATGATGTGCTTCGTGTGGAAATATGTCATGGTATGGATGAAAAATGTGCTATGTTGAGATGGTACTGGCACAGATTGGAAGATGTGAGCAGAAAACACTGGATTGGATATCTAAAGGAAAAAAAACGAATTTGATCCAATTCTGTAACAAATCTGTCTTTAAATAGCACACACTCACATTGTGCGTCATGTTGTGACTGTGTATTTCTTTCTGTGCGCTAGTAGAGTCTTTGAGTGGTTTGAGCATGATGGCCTGCTCATCTTGATTCTTAAGATTCAATCAAAAATAGATAGAATAGAAATAATAGAATAATAAAATTAATTTGAAAGCTTAGTAGTCTTTCTAAAAAAAGAGTTAATATTGGTATCTCAAAAAGAAATAAAGTACTATTGGCATGTTAACCATTAGGATCTACTTTTCACATTGACTTTAGTTTAAAATGTGTGGATATAAATAAATCATAGATGCTTATAGTGCTATCATACATAGCTAATAGTGTTAGCATTAGGAAACCCTTTATACCAGTTTCCTCTGCCGCCCTTCAGGGATAGTGCTGTGTATTCACTTTTTTAGCTTCAACATGAACATTGTAAAACTTCAAACCCTCCAGAAATGATTGGTGAAGCCTGTTGGCTAAGCTATCTAGAGAGGACATTTTCCAGTTACAGAGGGCCTGTTTGCAGAAGCCAGTGGCGTCCCACTGCTAATTTTTCTGATGGTTGACAATATGTTAGACATGAGTCATTTTTTTGTACGAGCAAGATTTGTTTGTAATTATCCTTGGTAGATATTTGGTACTATGTAGACCACTAAAACCAGCCTGAAGTTGTAATTGTAACTTGCATTTGCAATATTGATCAGAATAAACAAAAAGCACAATTAGACATTAACAGGTCTTGAAGTAGAAACATACAAAACACACACACAGTTTCTGCCTACAGATTTGTTTTTTAAAGGAAAAAACGACATTGTCAGTGAATAGCAGTGCTTCCGTAGTCATCTGAGGCTGTTAGAGGAGAATCATAACCTTTGAGTAGCTGAACTGATGAACTTTCCTTGAATGTTTGAAGAGATTAGCTTCCAGTGTGTTGCCTGAATACAACTGAAAAAGCAGATCACACAGAATTGTAACATGCAACAAGCCATGACAGTCTTTGAGGCATTGATTTTAATAGACTGAACAAAATGTACTTTAAATACTGAACTTGTAGTAATTCAGTTTAGATAATTGACTGTTAACTTGTATTTAAAGAGATTAGCGGTTGGGCAAAGTAATAAGGCTAATTAAATAAGAGCTGTGTGTCATGTTAAGATTGGTTGAGGTGGCTTTTACTTGACCTTGCTTGCTTACGCTCTGGATGAAATGCATTATGTTGTTCACTTGGATACCTTATATCTTATTATTTCAGTTCCAGCGCAAATTGGTTTAAAATCATAATGAGGAGTCTCACTGAGCCTCTGAAATGTGCCGTGTTGACAGCTGAAAATAAACTGTTTTGCACCCCTTCAACAGTCTTTTAAGGTAGTTCATGTATGTAACAGTAGCCAAGAAAAACAGTGTTTTACAACCTGTCACAATGTTTTTTAAACATTTTTGCTTTGTGTTCTTCTGCAGATCTGATCTCTGCGACCAATGAGACAAACGTGAACATCCCACAGATGGCTGATACTTTGTTCGAGAGAGCCATGAATGCCAGTTGGGTGGTTGTCTTCAAAGCTCTTGTCACCACCCACCACATGTGCATCCATGGCAATGAGGTCAGTGACCAAGAAAGACTGGACCTTTTAGTTATTTATTTATTTTTACATATTATAATATTCTTAAGAAATATTACAACAGTTTCATGTTGATTGTTTGGTTGAGAGATCCAGAATAGTGATAGCAGTTATTTTCAGTTGGTTAATTGGCGGAGCTTTGCTCTTACATGGTCAATTCAAGTCAAGTAGAGCTTTATTGTCATCCCAGCCATATACATTTAGTACACAGTGAGACAAAATATGCACAACATAACAACAGCACACTCAGACAGATCAACAGTGAGAAAGGCTGGGGGGGAGGTGTTTGAATTACAATTAAACCTATATATATCTCAAGTAGACATACATGTAAACATTCATTCTTATAGCAGCCAGAAAAAAGTGAAGAGGTGGTGTTATGTAGTGCAGAGCAGGGTGTGGAGTAGACAGTTCAGTGTGGGAGGGGGCAGAGCAGGGTGTGGAGTAGACAGTTCAGTGTGGGCGGGGGCAACGTGGTGTTCAGGAGCCAGACTACTTTGGGGAAGAAGTTGTGGCACAGACTAGCAGACCTGCTCCTGATACTGCAGAATCGTCTAGCAGATGGGAGGGGGGTAAACAGTTTGTGGGAGGGATGGTGGGGGTCCTCCATGATGCTGGTGGCCTTACGGATACATGGTGCTCTCATGCTGGTTACAGTGTTTATATCAGATAAGTGGAGGATCACTTTTCTGGAGGCTAGAAAATGCATGCTGGACTGCCCTGTGAGTTGCTTGACCTCAGCTGGATTTTTCTTTCCTCCCTCACCGCATAAACCATGAGGCCTCTTTCACTGAAAACAAAGCTCAATATATTTCTGCTGAGCAGATTTCATTTGTGATGACATATTTGTCTTTTTTTTATCTGCCTCCTGTGTCATCCTGCTGCTTCTCATTTTGTTTTCAGTGTCTGTTTACTCAGAACTGGTCTCAACCTCCCTGTCAGGTTTTTATTTCAAATTCTTGCTCATTTTGTCATCTGTTGAACTCTCTCCGTCTCTTCTTAATGCCCCCCCCTTTTTTGGATGGGTTGATTTAGAGAAAAAAAAGACAGTGAGTAAAGCCAAGGCTGAATTAAGCTCTAAACTCAACAGCATTAAGCTGAGTAAACTTCTTTTTTTTCTCTTTAGTGCCACATTTGTTATTCATAATTTCTTACCAGTTTCCTCATTACGCAGACACACGTTCTCTCCTAGATCTCAAATCTGCTCTGGAAATACTCACGCTATCATGTATGTAACTATAATTATATCAACGAAGACGATAATTATGTTAAATGTGTTTTATATACTTTGTTATTCTTTTTCCTCAAGGGCTTCAGCTCTTGTTTGACTTGTTTAATTCAGAATGCCTTTTTGGACTTTAATCTTTTGATTCATTATTGAAACATTAATGAAACATCACATCATCAACAGTTAGGTCTTGTCTTTTTTGTTTTTCATACCTGCTTATACGTCAATGTTTCTTCTCCCAGCGATCTCCTCCCCTGTACAGTTAACTATTTCCTGTTTCGAGCCACCTGATCCATAAGGAACTGATAATTGACTGATGAGCTATGTCAAGAATGTTGGGGCTGGATAGAGTTTTTGTGCAGGGCAAGGGTTGCCAAGACAAGATTTAAGAAACAGTGATAAAGAAAGATCAAGTTGACTTAATGCCATAATCTATGGAAGGATGGTGTGGTATTGATTTTGTGATCATTGTTGTCATTTAATATTTCCAGAGGTTTATCCAGTATCTGGCTTCCAGGACTTCCCTGTTCAACCTGAGCAACTTTATTGACAAAACTGGCAGCCATGGTGAGTGTGTGTGTGTGTGTGTATGTTTCACACCACTAACAATATCCTACTGTTAATGGTGAGCCTAAATTTGTAAATGACACCAATATTAAATCTTCTCCTTTTGGATTACAAGGCTACGATATGTCCACATTCATCAGACGGTATGGGAGGTACCTTAATGAGAAAGCGTACTCTTACCGTGCGATGGCCTTCGACTTCACTCGGGTCAAGAAAGGGTATGTCAATCTTTCTGGGCTGGTGCTTATTTTGTGAAATCTTATGCATTCTAAAGATAGTACTCTTGTTGCGGTGCAGTTTAAGTGGTTTCTTGTTCTTCCGCTGAGGTGTCATTTGAACAGGAATTTATTATATGAATTTGATTTTGTACTAAAATATGCAAAAGTTTGGCCATCTCTGGTCAAATTAGACATTTTGTTGAAAATGAAATGTATCTACTACAGGGAACACTGCACATTTCATGCATAATCACTGTGTGTTTGCTGAATTTAACATATTGGTGGGGGTTTAGAAAGGACTTGAAGCGACACATGTGAAAGGAGAGCCTTTATTAGTTAACACAAATGTTGGACATGTGTACAACGAAACAAACAAAATAACAGGGCAAAAGACAGACAGAATAACGGGGCTTAGTGCTTACAGGAACAACAAAGTGAGTGTCACAGTGGATCAACAACCAGAGGCAGACTAACGAGGGTATTTATACAAGAAAGGGAAGTGGGAACACGTGGGGAAGGAAAGCGAGAGAACAGACAACAGGTCGAATCACTGAACAGGGGGCAGGACATGAGCGGAACCAGACATCTACCCTAGCCCTGCAGCACCATGTGCTTTTGTTATTCCGTGTATGCTCCCCTAGCCGTGTCTCCGTATTTGTGTTCCCACCTGTGTAATATCAGTTGTTCCTCTTGCCCTGGGTGTGTCTCATCTTGTTTAGCATTTATTCATTTAGCCAGAATTGGGCAAGAGGAGTCAGGACAGTGGAGGGAGCGGTTAGCTACGGAGGTGAAAATGCTGTGGAAAGAAGAGCCATAGAGATGGTGTGTTCTTTGTTCTGTTACTCCAATTTTGTCAATCCAATGCTGGCTTCTGAGCCTCTCGATCCAGTGATGGTTCCTTGAGCTGTTCCACGCCCTGCTCAGTCAACCACCACTGCTAATTCGGCACAGCCACACAGTTCTGAGTTCAAGGTCCACCAGTGCCGCCCTGTGCCCCAGCAGTCTCGTGAGTCCCCGCTGGCCAAGCAGCCTCCTAGTTTAACTGTGGCAGCCACTCAGTCTTTTTGTCCCTTAGCTGCCCAGGACATGGCTGTTGGTGTGTCACCTTCCTCCGATGCTCGTCTACTGGGCATGTCCGGTGATCTGCCTGCTGCCCAGGATGTGGCTGCTGCCGTGCTGGTCCATTGGTTTCCAGTCAGCCCAGCCCCTTTGGTTTCCTGCTAGGGAACCTGTTCTCTGTCGGACCCTTGCATTGCCCCTGACTTTGTTTGCCACCCATTTCTGTGCTGTCACCTGTTTCTGGTCTTTTGTCTTTCCCTCTTGTCTGTCAGCCCATTCCTGTCACTGTGTTTGTCTTGGTGCCTGTCTCAAGCTCCTTGTCAGTCCCTATCTCTATCGCATTGCCATTTATATCTCTCTTACTGTGTTTATTGCAGTCTGTGTATCAATCCTGTTTCCAGTCCAGCCATTTGCCCAAGCCCAGTCTCTAGTTCAGTCATTAGTTCAATCCCTGTTCCTTTCACTTGTCTAGCTCTCAGTATTGGTTCCAGTTTTCCTTAATAAATTCCTTAATATAGGTCTTTTATTACTCGCACTTACAACTTGCACAATTTCTGACATATTATCTGTCGCATTATGTTTATGTTTTATTTTTGATCTAACGTTAAACTCAGCAAATAACTAGAAGTTGCATAAAATTTGCAGAGAAATGCCATATTTATGCGTTTTCTCTGTAGAGGATGTGTATTTATTTTCACCAAGAAAATCAATATAACAAGTAAATTGATCAGGTGTGCAAAATAAGGGTGAGCAGAAATTTCAGTAATGAATGCATACTATTTGTTTTTATTAAAAATGCCCCTATTTCCATTCTCTCCTTTTGTGTGTGTGTGTGTGTGTGTATTCAGTGCTGATGGTGTGATGAGGACTATGGCTCCCGATAAACTGCTCAAGGCTATGCCTGCCCTGCAGACTCAAGTGGACACACTGCTGGAATTTGATGTGTGTACAGTTGGTAATTGTTTTGTGTGTGTGTGTGTATATATATATATATATATATGTGTATATATATATATATGTATATATATATAAATGTGATAGTATGTACTAGAGATGTCACAAAAACCAGTATTTCGGTGCCAAATTACACTAACAAAAAAGTTGGTGCCAAAATTAAAAATGAAAAACTAACAGTAATAGTTTTCCATAGTATCAGCTAAGTTACAAATCCATATTCATGTCTGACTGCAAAGAGAAAAAAAATCAGTGAGTACACCCACTGTCGAGAGACTAAAACAACAGTACCATGGCATTTAAACATGCTGCTGTGGCTTCAGCCTCATAGAATAAAACTTATCAAGAAAACAGTAGCAGAACTTGCTACAGATGATGAAGAGTAGATTTTTAATGCGCAAAAAGAAAAAAAATAATACTATGTCAGTACTTAAATAATGTATTCAGTAGTACTATAAATGTGAACAATGTTATGTGCTTATAGACAACATGCCATTTTGCTAAGTGTGTTTTTCAGTAAAGGTGTATATGCTAAAAGGAATTTCTGTTTTTGCTTTTGTGTGATATTGAATGGTTATTGAGAATTGTGCAATTATACTGATATCTTGATATCTCTAGTCTGTACAAACATATTCCTCTAGATATGAAAGGCACTAACTGATCCTAGATCAACTCTCAGAAAAGGCTGAAACTGCTTTTCTGAATATTGTGAATATTGCAGGTGTTTTCACTTTCATATATATCTCTTTCATATTTTTTCTGTGCTAGGCAAAACTTTTATCTTCCCCAGAAGCGGCATTTCCTGATGCATCAAAACTGCTTGGGTTTAAATGAAAATCCCTTGCTCACACTATAGATCTCAGTTCCCACACATTGGGAATGAAATTAAGCTTAAGGTTTCTTTTACAATTTTCAGAACATGATTCTGTTGGATCAGCTTCTGCCTCTTCATTTAATTCTGTTTGATTTAATTCATTATCATTATTGAATTCATTATTATTCACAGTAATATATTTTTAATACATAAAACCCCTGTCCTTTAGATAATATTAGTTTGTTGCTCTAGAATTGAGAATCTCTAGGATTTAATGCCATAATTATGAATAGCTTTTGTTCTACTGTGAGACTTTCTTTGAAATCTTTTTCTTTGAAGTTTTTTTTTTGGCCACATAACTATCTGTGCTATCATGGTTATTTATTTATTTATTTTTGCTTTGTCTTGCAGGTTCATCCCAAAGACTTGAACAATGGTATTATCAATGCAGCTTTCATGCTTCTCTTCAAGGATCTTATCAAACTATTTGCTTCCTACAATGATGGAATTATCAATTTATTAGGCAAGAGACATTTCAGTGAAACTTCTTTACTGCTAATCATACAATTCTTTTGGTTTTAAAGGACCTCTTCTTTTAATGTGATGCTGAAATGCTGTGAACTATGTTTATGCAGAGAAATATTTTAAAATGAAGAAGTCTGAATGCAAGGAGTCACTTGAGATCTACAAAAAGTTCCTGACCCGAGTGACCAAGATTTCAGAGTTTATGAAAATTGCAGAGGTATGAAAAGATAAATATTTTATATGAAAATCAATACTTTAATCTAACATTCTCATTGTGTGTTTTGTTCTGAATATAAATGTTCTCTTTTTCAGCAAGTTGGAGTGGACAAAAATGATATCCCTGACATATCTTATGTAAGTCATCACTTTACTCAATTTACTCATTGAGAAGGGGAAATTGTGTGTTAATTATTGGTTTTTTCTTCAAATCTTTGAAGATTATTCTTTAAAATAATCACCTTATTTTGCAAATGTTCATTTAAGTAATTTATTGT
Organism: Brycinus macrolepidotus; assembly: GCA_037974445.1. NCBI lineage: Eukaryota > Metazoa > Chordata > Actinopteri > Characiformes > Alestidae > Brycinus > Brycinus macrolepidotus. The sequence goes on along the minus strand of JBBPCZ010000136.1, from coordinate 30,162,840 downwards.
AATTCGAATGGATCACAGATGCCTGTTTAAATCCTATTTCATGTATTCAGTTACTCTGTATGAATGAAGAATTCAAACAAACCATTGTTTAGGGTCCTCATCTGTAAACTGCTGTTCGTGTACCCTCTTGTTTGGGAAAATGTATGCTTAAAATCCTGTAATAAGCAACCGATTTTTCAGTGTCTATTTTTTTTAAAGAGTTTTGTGGTTTGTGTAACTAAATGTATGTCCATTTGAACAAAACGGTAATTATACGGCAGTTTACAGTGTGTATATCTGAAAGCTTTTATTCTTTTTAAAAATAAAACCCGCACGACTAGGGCTAGGTAATATGGTTAAATATACACTGATTTCTTTCACCTTTTTAGTGATGACCAAATACACTGATCAGACACAACATTAAAGTCTCTGACAGGTGAAGTGAATAACTTTGATTATCTCATTCCAGTGGCACCTGTCAAGAGGTGGGATATATTAGGCACCAAGTGAACAGTCAGTTCTTAAAGTTTGTGTGTTGGAAGCAGGAAAAGTGGGCAAGCGTAAAGATGTGAGTGACATTTATAAGGGCCAGATTGTGATGGCTTGGCAACTGGGTGCTGGGATGATACCGGGTGTTCCCGGTATTCAGTGTTTAGTACCTACTAAAAGTGGACCAAGGAAGGACAACGGTCAATCAGTGACAAGGTTATGGGCGCCAAGGTTCATTGAAGTATGTGGGGAACGAAAACTGGTCTGGTCTGATCCTACAGAAAAGCATGTGAATGCTGGCTATGATAGAAAAAGAAAACACAGTGTATTGCAGCTTGCTGTATATGGGGGTGTGAAGCTGTATACCGGTTGGAGTGTCCAGGCTGCCAGCTGTACATTGTCGTGTCCACTGCACGAGTTTGTGCCATGAACCGAAGGAACAAGGTGGCTTGGTCTAAAGCATCACATAGAGTATCTAAAGTATCACGTTCTGTAGCTAAATGTAGATGGCTGAATGTTTGCACGTTGTTTGCCTGAGGAAGACATGGCCCCGAGATGCACTATGGAAAGAAGGCAAGTTTGCAGTGGCAGTGTGATGCTCTGGGTAATGTTCTGCAGGGAAACATTGGGTCCTGGCATTCTTGTGAATGTTACTCATTGTTGCAGACCAAGTACACCCTTTCATGGCAGCAGTATTTCCCAATGCCAGAGGCCTCTTATAGCAGGATAAAAAATCAGTTCAGGAATGGTTTGAAGAGCATGAGAAAGAGTTCAAGTTGTTTACTTGGCCTCCAAAAGGAGATACTGCTAACGTGTTTGTGCCACATACCACAGCCCATCTTCAGAGGTCTTGTGGAGTCCTTGCATTGATGGGTCTGTTTTGGTTGTGTAGGGTGACCTACACAACATTAGTAAAGTGGTTTTAATGTTACGGCTGACCAGTGTATATCTCAATACATAATGCATCCTGTTGGAAATGGCATGAAATAAAAAAGGCCCAGGCCTCCCATGTGTAGGCTGATTGTTTTAACTACTGTGCTGTTTAGCCACTTTATATAGTGATAGTGATAGTGATAGTGATCATTCGGTCATACGTGAACACACCACAGCACACAGTATTATCATTTGTATTATATTATGTTGTGATATTTGTAATTGTTATTTGTATTACTAAATGTTACATTACACTGATTTTGCGTCCATGTTCTTCAAGAAGCTCAACATATGTAAAATGCTACCATATCAGTTACCTTTTTTTAAATACCTAATTTGGTATCCACCACTCTGCTTCATCTCCCTTTTGCAAAAATTTAGGATATTTTTAATCATTTTAGAGTTTTTTGAAAATCTTGAATACATATAAGTTCAAGTAGCAGCAAATCTTTGTGGGTCTTCCCTCTCCATCCTCTTCTGCCTAATGTTGGGCATTCTCAGTGTCTTCACCCTGGGGTAGTGGCTGACCTGGCAGATTCAGACAATGAGGACTGCCCCTTTAACAACTGCCGGGAAGAGGGCCCGGTAACCATGTTGACAGCAGAGTTGCCCAGACTGAAGCTCAATGCATTGCTTTGTTGTATTTTTCCAAAACAACAATGTGTGTTTAGTTGTTAGTACTTAACATCGAAAAGCATTACTGTATGTGCGTCAAACATGGATTGAGACAGGATGTTTGAACTGCTTCTCTCCAAGACTCTCCTGTAGAAACAAGACAAAGTCGCTATATTTGAATTTTTATGTTCTTCTCTGCATGATCAGTTGATTTGTTATCAGAGATTACTTTGGGCACACCAGTGACATGCAGTTACAGGACAAAAAGAAGCAATGAATTGAGATTCAGCAGTGTTGTGGGCCTCTGCATGCTCTCAGTCTGCTGTGTGACCGTGTGCTGAGCTGACTTTAAATGCCTCTCACAGTCTTGGTTATGAGAATTATTTAGGATTAAAGCTGGGTGTTTTGTGCTTGCAGTTGATGTGTGCTCTTATTTTCTGACAGTGTGTAAACAGAAGTTTGAGGTATTGACCAATCATTTCATATGTGCAATGATTCTTAGGCCCCCAGCAGTATTCTGGAGTCTCTGGAGACACACATGAACAGTCTGGAAGGAAAGAAAGGGTAGGAGACAGTTTCTCCCTGTTTGCATTCAGAGCTCACTCACATTCAAACCTTAATGCAAAGATGTATTTAACATTATGGCAAATACATACCTACTATATGTGTTGATACGTATTTTTTCATAAGAAATGTTTGTGTATTCTATGAATATATTGTTAATGTTAAAGCTTTTTCATTTGAAACAACTACCCATTGTGTGAGCTCATCAATAGAAATAAACCAAAAGAAATGAACCTTGTTACATTAATGATTATGTAAGACTTTTCCTTTTTTTTGTATGTCACTGGGATTCTCAGAGAGGGGTGAGTTTTTTATATTTTGTTCTATGTATGTTTGTACTTGTAATTATATATTATGTCTAGATATGAATATGGTACCTATTTCTGAATGTCTGTTCATCATTTTCCTATCTTTCAGGTCTCCAACAAAGGTGAGCAGGTTTTTGCTGAATGTACCTTTCTATGCTTGTATGAATTCATGCACTCAATGTCCTATCGACATTCAAATCAAACCATTGTTTTTCCTCGTGTTGCAGGGATCGCCCACTAACAATGTGTCTCCGACCTCCACTCCTGCCAAGTCAGCAGGTGGAGTTCCTACCCTGGAGCCGCCACCTACTGAGGCCACACCCGCTGCTGCTGCGGAGGCTGCCACTGAGTGAGTAACCACTCCCTGTATCAAGTCAAGTCAAGTCAAGTAGAGCTTTATTGTCATCCCAGCCATATACATTTAGTACACAGTGAAACGAAATATCGTCCTCCTAGACCGTAGGTGCAACATATATCACAACACACAGATCAACAATGAGGGTAAAAAGGGGGGGATTAATTATAATTAGACCTATATATATAAATATATCTCTGAATGTACAATACCTAAAAAATAAAATATAAAAATACTATGGGGGACACTATAACAATACAGTATTGTATACAGACTTATAATATAGATACAGTACATATATATATATATATGCTATTATTCAATTTTACGGTAATTAAGAATATATAATTATGGCCACAGTTAAAAATATATATAATTATAGCCATATGCAATATAACAGTAGGGTTATAGTACAATAGACTAAAGACTAAAGACGAAAAGAATAAAAACAGTGCACATGTACTGAGAGTACCATCAATGTAAAGTTATAATTGTGCAAATGAGGCATTTGTAGCAATTGTCTTGTGCAAATACAGTAATTTGTGCAAGTATTGCAGTATGTGGGCAGTGTTCAATTAGACATATAAAGTGATAGTGATCATTCGGTCATACGTGAACACACCACAGCACACAGCGTGAACAGCACGAAATTCTTCCTCTGCGTTTAACCCATTCACCAAGT
>JBBPCZ010000136.1:30128016-30150363 GCA_037974445.1 Brycinus macrolepidotus | reverse complement strand
CGGAGAGAATGGTTGAAAGACTTCGAGTGGCTCCGCTAGGAAAATGGCTCTATGCACTGCATTCACTGTAAAACCTGTGGGACGGAGTTTGAAGGTAACACAGCGTTCGCCACTGAATCTACGCACTTTAAGCGCGAGAAGTGCTCCTAAATTTTTCCTGGTGCTCCTAACTTTTTGAAGTTGGGAGCACCAGTGCTACCAAGTAAAAAAAGTTAATTTCGAGCCCTGGTTCGTTAGCTGCAGTTTGAACAGACCTTCTCTGCTGAAACCTATAGGATGTCAGTTTTTTTTTTACCAGATGCTAATGTAGGAGCATACATTTCACCAAAAAACGTCAAAATTGTCCCAAAACTGCAAAATGTATGTTTTTGAGGGAAAATATTTAATGAATGATGGCAGTGTGTGTATGTGAATACTGTGATGTGGAAGTTGTTGTTGTCCTGTGCTGTGCAGGTTCTCTGTGTGTTGTTTGATTTCTTACAGTTGTGATATAAGGTTATGAAGGCTCAGTGCCCTGTCACCTTTTATTGGTGGATGCTGTAATGGAGACGTGTGTGGTTTTTGTGCAAATTTGCTTTACTTCTTCACTGGTTTTACTCATTTGGTGTGAGCAGAATGAAAACAGGATATTTGACTAATTCTGTCTCTCTTTGGCGCCATGATCTCTGGATACTATAGTGTTCGGGGACTTGGGGGACATGCTCATGCCAGCCATGGCCCCTCAGGCAGCTGGTGCAGCCTCACCTGTTAAACCAGTGGGAGGAGACCTGGACTCCACCATGGCCAACCTGGCTGGAAGTGAGTTTCAGTACATATGCATACCATTATTAACCATTATTAATTAGGGCTACACTGTATATTGTTTGTCAATATTTATCATTAAATATTATCTGCAATATGCAAATTTACATTTAGTCATTTAGCAGATACTCTTACTCACAGGCACTTACAATGTCTGTAGAAGTATACAAAATGTTCCTGCTGTATGGGAGATGCTTTAGGAATGTCCAGTTTTGTAATATGAGTGTACATGGCTCTCTTTCAGATTTGGGAATGGGGACCCAGAAACCGTAAGAGTTCATGTCTTTCCCTTTATTTATAATTTTCCTCTTTCTCTTTCTTACTTATAGTTTTTTTTTAAATTACCAAATGTTTGTCTCTCTCTGTCTCTCTCCCTCCAACCCCTCCATCCTACAACCCTCTCTCTTTAAAACGCTCTCCTCTCTTTTAGGGGTGAAGCCGCAGGAGGTGCAAACTGGCAAGCTCAGGTAGCAGCCCCTAGCTGGGGCATGCCCATGGTAAATGTTGTGCTGTCCTGTAGTTCTGGAGCATGGTGTGGAGCAGCATGGCCTTGAGCGGCATGGCATGAAGAGAATCAAGTGGCCCCTTTTCCTAGGGACTAGGACTGGGTTTGGGAACCACTGCATTAGGCTAAAGAAAGCCTGGGATTGGTTACATCTAAACATGATAATCTGCAGGGCGGTTCTAAAATTTGCAAAGAACAATGAAAGGAAGAGTGACAAAATACAAAAGCATTCTATTCTAGCATTCTATTCTAACATACAGTAATTAAAAAAATATATATCCCAGAGGTGAAAAAGCCTTTCTATTTTGTTACTTTTTGGCAAACCTCACAGTTTGAATGTTGTGTACCAGTTTTTAGCCTTTTGTGTCCTGATGAATAGCTTTGTGTTAGCTTCTCTGACACTTGATACAGATGGGCACAGGTCTTTCAAACTATAAGACTGTCTTACTACTGATTTTAAAGAAGGAGACTGAAAGCTTTAACTGCATGTTAAACAAATGTTCAGCCTAGTTTTAAAATTCCAATCCTGGGGACCCCTTTTGCTGCATTTTTTTCCCTTTACTCTAGCATGCTTGACTCAAACCATGGACATGTCAAGTCAGGCATGTTAGATGAGGGAAAACACAATTGCATTGTAGGACTGGAATTAAGAACCACTACTTTATCCAAATGTGGTACATTACTAAAAAGAAGTCCAAAAGTGTTTAAACAATAGTTTACACAATTGTCCTCTTAGCTCAAATGAAACTGTTCGTGTAAGATATGTTTTGTGTCTCATTTGCTTATTTAGTTTTGTACTGGAGCTAAAAGGCAATGATACATATTTAGTAATAGTATAATTAAATAACATGCAACACAGTATCAGAAACCACAGTATCAGAAACCACGTAAAATTAAAAAATTACAAAATTATTACAGTGAAATGACATAATTATTATACAATAATGAAGGCAATGATGAGTTAAGCATTGATTTTAGCAGAATGCTACTTGGGGTTAGGACTTCTTAGCAATTCCAACAGCACATAGCTTGAAAATCAGTGCTTTATGCTTTGTTATTGTGTTCTGTTTACATCAATGGGCACCATAATTATAATATATGTTGGGGAGGACACCCCCCCCCTCCCCAATATTTATATGTGCTCACAATGTCCCCTGCAATAATTACCAATATAAAAAAAAATTACTGAGCTACAATAGGCAACCCCTTGCTGCCATCCGAAAGAGTAATTAATAAACATAATCATAATAATAATCTCAACTAAACTGAACAGCCTCCCAGTTCTAGAATCATGGTGTCGCCAAACACAGTGTGTGTTTTGTCCATGTGGCAATGCTGTACCCCAACAGAAACAAATGTTTGGCTGTGGGTACAGTCAGTATGAAACACTGTAGTGTCTCTCTTTATTTGCAAATGTATTAAAAAGTGGAAAACTAGAATGCACTGTTCCTGTCATGGCTTTTGTAAATGATAATTTGATCACTGGTTATACTCTCGCAATGTTATGGTTAAAGTCTTGCTACGGGATGTGTAACACTGAGCCCATGGCTATGGCCTTGGATAAAATGCTTTGTATCAGTCAAATATGTGACTAAAAATTATGCCAAAATATATCACTCAGCTTTGTATAAGTCCTTTACTTGTTAGGTACATGAGCCTCAAAGCCCCAGTGCAAAACTTAGTTAGGAAACTTATGTGCATGAAATTTTATCGTAAGAAAGGGCTTGAGATGAGTCTGTGCTGAGTAAACTTTCAGACTTTGGCTTGCTCACTTTCCCCTCTGCTCCAGTTAGCTGTTGTACTCCAATATGCATGCTCATGGTTTAATTAATTTTTAATTTAATTCATTATCAAACATGCAAATTAAACAGGTACAAGTGTTTTCTTGCTCTTCAGTTTTCTATGGTCTGATTAACTATTACTCCAGTTTATAAGTATTCTCAGTACATCTATGTGTTCGTGTGTGTGTGCGCGCACACGTGTAGAGATTCTCTGTTCTCCTATGTGTATGTGCATACTGTGTCGTCCAGTCTTGTTTTGTGTTAACTCCCCCTGTAACACACTCCCCTGTAGCCTGCTCCCTCCGGGGTCTCTCCTCTCATGGGGTCCCAACTGCCATTTGGCATGGTAAGAGTGTGTGTGTATGTTTGCAAGTGTTCATCTGTGTTTGGGTGTTTGTGTATCTCACACTCTCTCTCTCACACACAGTCTGGGGCTCCTGGAGCTGCTCCCAGCTCTCCAATGATGTTCCCACAGCAGCCTATGGTGAGACCACAGTTTCCTGCTGCAGGAGCGCCAGGAGCATCGGTAAAAACAAACTGACACTGACAATAATTAAAAATCAGAGTACTTTGCGAAAGGTTCAGGCACCTCTAATTAAAACAGTGTTTAATAATCATAAAGACATTTGAACATGAAAGCATATGATTAAATGTTTGAATTTTGTTTCGAATTCAAATAGAAATAGCAGAGTTGATGCCTTTGCATGAGTTTATGTCCTAAACAATTTTTTTCATGATCTTTTAAGATATTTTCTTGAAATGCCCACTTTTGGGTAATTTACCACTGTAGAACATATAAACAATACTGTAAACCTTTAGAAACACGTAAACAAAATGCCCGTTCAAAATGTATGTGGTACGATATACCCCCCGAAAAGAGTAAAAAATAAAAATAAAAATAGTAAAAAAAATTGGTGAGTAACTTTTGACAGGTACTACACATAATGCAGAGTCACATTATGTGTACATGATGTAAATGATAGTATGTAGGGTTGAAACACACATACATACATGTTTGGTTTTCTTCCACAGATGTCTCCTGGAATGGCTCAGAGCCCCAGAAAGCCACCACCTCCTAAGGATCCCCTTGCTGACCTGAACATTAAAGACTTCCTATAGAGCATCATCAGGTAAATTCCTACAGTAACAATCTGATAACAGTTCAGTCAGAGTTCTCTGAATCGTAATCAGTTATTCAATTATTCTATCATCAGACTGTAAGCAAGTTTTGAAATGAAATATGAAGCCGAATGTTAAAGATCTGCAATAAAGTCCCTAAAGCAGCTTTGTTTTTTTCCCCCTGTATTTCAACATCGCTCCCATGACCTGAAGGAAATGGATGTGTTGTTCTTTCTTCAGACCAGTAGCTTCAGGGTCTCCTTTTCTCTGTCCCTCTCTTTCACCCTTTCTCTTGCTCTCTGTCTAATGTGGTACCACAACCTGTGAAAGTGATCCTGTATATGTGTGTGTGTGTATTTTAATGTTATCCTTTTGTTTCCAAGCTATATTTAAAAAGACAAAGTGTATAAGATATTGATGGATGCATCCTTGTACATCTGCAGTGGTGGACGTTTGTTCCTTTTTTCTCCTAACTTGCTTTTCTGTGGGGGGGAAACCCAAACAGATGTGTGATGTTTTCTGTGGGGGGGGGGAAAGAACATTTCGGTGTGGTAAATATCACTGGCCAATCTTGGGCTCATTCAATCCATGCTGTCATTTGAAGTATTAGTTGTCTATATAGTAGTCATACAGCTTATGGGCACATGTGGATGGACACGACATTAACAGACATCTAAAAAAAAAAAATTGTGTAGCATCTCTCATTTCTTTTTCATCCTGTTCTTACCGAGGACTTCTCAACCTGGTCTTCTTTCTTTTCTTTTGGTCATGTGACATGCAACATGGGACTAGGCCTATTGAAAAATAATATGCATTTTAGAATATTTTATCTTTAGTCTTTATTTTGAGATAAAAAAAAATGTTGAATATATTTTAGTTATGTTTAAAGTACTTCTGTATTAAATAACTGGTGAAAAGTATTTCATTTGTAAAAAAAAAAGGAAACAAACAAAAAAAAAAACATACCTGAACTCTATCCTGCCACCTGAATGAAACCAAGCACAGTCTAATGCCACATTTTGGTAAACAACAAGACTGCTTGGATGAATTCCTACACCCAGATGTTGAGCCGGATTATAATATATTTACACCTACATCTACAGAAACTTCTGCCGTCTCTCATTCTTGGTCCTCATAATAACCAATATTAGCATATAAACTGGCTGTTTGATGTTGTAATTTGTTGCAGTTGACTATAGCAAGGGAAGATGTGAAAATTAAGAATGTTAAAAAGACTAATGGATTTAATGTTATATTAACTGTGGCTGTGCTGGTTTTTTTTTTTTTTTTTTTTTTCCTTTTTTTGATGAATTTTTTTTTCTGGATGGAATAAGCCCCTCTCAAGTCCCACATTCCTCCTCTGTGCATGTGAGTCCTGTTGAAATGCAATAAACGATTACCTGGAAAACTCAGGAGTCGTGAGTTTTTAAGGGGCTACTCATTTCAGACACTTGATACATCCACCAGAAGACATTTCCATACAGATTTCATGAGTGTGAAGTTGAACTGACCTCAACCCCGCCAAGTAGCTTGACTCAGGCTAGGTTACGCGTATTAAATCTGAATAATATTCACCGAAATAAAATTCAGTCACAACTTGCACTTACCATTTTACTTTGCATACAGTTTCCAGTTTACACAGATCTTGGTCATTGACTATATTTACAAACACTCTGTACATACATAAGTGGCCTCCACCTGAAAGGATCAGTAACAGTTCTACAAAACCTTTATGCCAAGGAAGACTGAAAATATTTAAGACCCTCATGTAATATGTTTTTCTTGCGATTAACAGCAAAACATGCTCCTGCACTCTGCTATACACAAGCAAAAGTTAAACAATCCCTACAGATTATGTATTAAAAGGAGACCCACAATTACAAATACTATGTAAGAGCTCAAATGGATGCAACAAAATGTAGCTCAGTCATACGAAAGAAGACCCATTCAGTATGGTCCATAGCATTACATTTTGGCAAGCATCACACAGTAAGAGAAAACTGCAGAAACTGATGCGCTATATACAGTGATGCTAAGTGACAGAGACTGTGACTGTGTTTAGATATGTAACAATCTAAAATGCACTTTACAGGCAGAGGTGTCGTGGCCATAGCATGTTCAGGATATGATACAAAATGCAGTCAAACATCGTCTTCTACAAACAGAAGATGGAGCACTCCAGACCCATGGCAAAAGTCCCATAGTGTCACATGGTAATTATGACAGGTCAAGGCAACAGTGCGACGCAGGCCTCCTCAATAAACAAAGGCGTAATAGAAAAGAGCACTGATGGCCAACAGTGCTACAGAGAGCATCATATTCCTTCTGTTCTCCCCTCGTAACACCTCGAGCTCTTTCTCTGAAAGATGACAGCACACATACAACAAACATCACTACTAGAGTTGTATAAAATAGTTTAAGTATTTAAAGTTTAATACTTTAAACACTGTAATGTGGTAAACAGAAGAATCACTTTTGGGTCCCCAAAGAAACTTTCGATGCTTCTTCCAATAGTTTTTTTTTGTCACGTATAGGAGTGTGAAAGACCTTTTAAGATTAAAGAATTTCCACATATTGTAAAAGTTCTATGCAAGTAAAAGGATTTCCTTGGAACTGTACATCTAAGATAAGAACCACTCAAGAACCTCAAGAGTCTACAGGCAAATCAAAATGTTCACACTAATTTGATTAATCTGACTATGACCCCCCCTTCATAACATGTTAAATGGGGTGATGTTTCAAATATTTGTTACTTATCTGACTTAACATTTGCAGGGTTTGGCATAGATAAAGAAATGGAATAAAAAGCAGCTGTTAATTAAGCTGAATATTTTTCTGTTTCAATCCAGTAAACATAGGGTGATCAGACAGTGATGAGTGTTTTTCATTTGTTACCATATCATTTGGCATCAGACACTGTGATACTACACTCGCTATCGGTATTGAACCAACACTCACCAGTGACAATGCTGATCACTATACTGACAATGTTCATGGCTAAAATGCTCAGTATGTTCACATACCATATTTCTGTATCCTCTCATTCATGATCGTCATTTCATCTTCCAGGGCTTTTCTGTGGGCAGATGAAGAACTTATATTAAATCTTTTTTTCTGGTGTATGGGCCTTGGTATATCGCCCTCATCGTGTTCATTATGCACCCACACCTGTCTTTATCTGAAAGCTGCTCCTTCCGGTGTCTGAACTCCACCCTCTCCAGACTGTTCTGACACTGCAACCGCTGCTCTTCAATACGATCAATCTGGGGGAAAGGCATTCATAGGGATAGTTCATAACTAGAAGAGGAAAAAAATATATATCCTCAGAGAGCTCCATTAAAACAAAACTCTTACTTCTTGCAGTCAGGATCTTGGACCATGATAAACGCGCAGACTGGCACAATTTACTAGAACTTCAATGCTTCCTGTGTATGCTTTACTTCCGCAGGTGGCATGTTAACTCAATTTGTGACTGAGGTTTGTAGGGAGGTGTGAGCTGATTTGGAGACCCTATGCAGGATTTTTCAAGTGGTTGTATTTTTTTCACTTTAATTCTTATTTTTCCACCATTATATGACTCTAACTTCTAATGATGAGAGCAGGTCAGCTTAAAACTGCAGGGACACAAATATGTAGCACTATCAAACGAATTGTTGAATCTTTGCAGACATACCAGCACTCTGAATATTTAACAGGACATGAACACCAGTAAATGTGACACCAGCACAGTAAAAACCTTCCTTTCAAGAAGAGTAGTAGGGATGTTACACGTGTTAAAAACAAACACAATTTACTTGGAAGCATTTTATTGATGCTTGGTTTGTTAATGATAAGTGCACCCAAAGCACAGCCATTTTTTAGAGACCTGAATGCAAGTTTAAATTATTTTACAGCTTAGATTTGGACCATTTTGCTTAAAACCCTGCTGTAGCTTCTTCCACGGCAGAGTAGATGTCACTAATGTGCAACAGTTTTAAAAGCTTTGAATAATAAATCCTTTTCCAACACCATTCCAATCACCTGTTACTGTGCTTAAACAATCTGTTCATAATAAAAGCTTATGTCCTACTATTAAATGACTCTTTACATGAGAATGCTTTCACCACATTAACATTTTGATTAAAGATCATCAGCCTTTCACAGTAACTTCCCTCTTACTTTCAGTGAAAACAATAAAAACAGACTTCAGTGTAGGAAGCGCATATGTATCCTCAATCTGACTGGCTCCTCTCCTTGATCCAAGCACATTAAAAAAACTGACACGTCCTAAAAGTTTGACACTCCATCAGTGTCTGGGTCTGGGGGTGTAGAACAGAGGAGAGGAATGGAGGAGACATCAGTAAGAGGTTTGAGATGCTCTTCCCTGAAGAGCCTTGAGCCCCTTGAATGTATTATTATCTATTTCATTTCACTGTACAGGCATTTGTTTCATTGACTCTACTTTGTTTTTATTATGTTTGCCACAGTTAAAATTAATTATTCATTCTTTTTCATTTTTAAAATAATACGACTGGGTTGCATCAAGCGGGAATTTCTCTCATGACTCGTCTACCTGCTCCACCACTCAAAATCAAAATCATCAATTTATTACTTAATAAGCCCCTCAATAGAAGAATGCAGTATTTTCAAGCGAGAGAAAGCAGTGGTGGGAGTAAATTCTGTATGGATGGAGAGACTAGCAACGGAAATTCGTGCAGGATTTTATGTTATTTCCCTTTAGCTCTTGATTCAGCTCATCAGAGGCCCTTAAAAACTTCAATAAATTGTATTAAATCAAGTGAAATGTTGGACTGCTCACTCCACAGACCGGGGTCTGTCTGTGCTGCTCCTGTGTTTCTGTTTTACTGTTTCTCTTTTAAACCTGCAGGGAGACACAGTTACAGCAGTCCGACCACACTGATACTGTCATCAGGAACAAACGTAAACTGTCCAGCTCACCTCGTTTGCAACGCTGACCTTCTCCTTTCTCGTATTCTTTGACTTGGTCATTTTGATCTGAATTGAGAGTACAAGGTGCTTCTGACCCTCTCTGCTCAGTGCTGACGTAGCGCTTCTTCTCTCTCTGGACTGAGAAAACTATAAACACACACACCGCCACCTACCGCACTGTATATCAACAACAGTCTAAACCACTAAACACTACACTAACTTAAAACAACAGTCTAAACTACTAAACACTGAATTACTGTAAACAACAGTCTAAACTACTAAACACTGAATTACTGTAAACAACAGTCTAAACTACTAAACACTGAATTAACTTAAAACAACATTCTAAACTACTAAACACTGAATTAATGTAAACTGTTGGTATAGGTGTTTATTCTATTCTATTGTTTTTTAATTTTTTCTGCTCTTACCTTTGTTCTGTCCACTTTCTGCCGTGACAATGCAAATTTCCCACTTGTGGGACTAATAAAGGTTTATCTTGTCTCATCTTATCTTATCTTATAATTATAAACAACATTCTAAACTACAAAACACAAAATTAACTTAAAAAAACAGTCTAAACTACAAAACACAAAATTAACTTAAAACAACAGTCTAAACTACTAAACACTGAATTAACTTAAAACAACAGTCTAAACCACTAAACACTAAATAACCGTAAACAACAGTCCAAACTACTAAACACCAAATAACTATAAACAACTGTCTAAAATACTAAACACAAAATTAACTTAAAACAACTGTCTAAACCACTAAACACTAAATAACCGTAAAACAACAGTCTAAACTACTAAACACTAAATAACTATAAACAACCTTTGTTCTGTCCACTTTCTGCCGTGACAATGCAAATTTCCCACTTGTGGGACTAATAAAGGTTTATCTTGTCTCATCCTATCTTATCTTATAATTATAAACAACAGTCTTAACTACTAAACACTAAATTACCATAAACAGCATTCTAAAGTACAAAACACAAAATTAACTTAAAACAACAGTCTAAACTACTAAACACAAAATTAACTTAAAACAACAGTCTAAACTACTAAACACTGAATTAACTTAAAACAACAGTCTAAACTACTAAACACTGAATTAACTTAAAACAACAGTCTAAACCACTAAACACTAAATAACCGTAAACAACAGTCCAAACTACTAAACACAAAATTAACTTAAAACAACAGTCTAAACTACTAAACACAAAATTAACTTAAAACAACAGTCCAAACCACTAAACACTAAATAACCGTAAACAACAGTCCAAACCACTAAACACTAAATAACCGTAAAACAACAGTCCAAACTACTAAACACTAAATAACCATAAACAAGTCTAAACTACTAAACACTAAATAACTATAAACAACAGTCTAAACTACTAAACACAAAATTAACTTAAAACAACAGTCGAAATTACTAAACACTAAACAACCGTAAACAACAGTCCAAACTACTAAATACTAAATAACTATAAACAACATTCTAAACTACTAAACACAAAATTAACTTAAAACAACAGTCTAAACTGCTAAACACTAAATAACCATAAAAAACAGTCCAAACTACTAAACACTAAATAACCATAAACAACAGTCTAAACTACTAAACACTAAATAACCATAAACAACAGTCTAAACTATTAAACACTAAATTAACTTAAAACAACAGTCTAAACTACTAAACACTGAATTAATGTAAAACAACAGTCTAAACCACTAAACACTGAATTACTGTAAACAACAGTCTAAACCACTAAATACTAAATTATCTTAAAACAACAGTCTAAACTATTAAACACTGAATTAACTTAAAACAACAGTCTCAACTACTAAACACTATATAACCATAAACAATAGTCTAAACTACTAAACACTAAATAACCGTAAACAACAGTCTAAACCACTAAACACTAAATAACCGTAAACAACAGTCTAAACCACTAAATAACCATAAACAGTCTAAACTACTAAACACTAAATAACCGTAAACAACAGTCTAAACCACTAATTAACCATAAACAACAGTCTAAACTACTAAACACTGAGTTCCACAAAGTTCCAAGATGGCGCCGCGGATGGCAGCCTCGGTACTGCGCTCTTACGTAGTCATATTATAGATTGTATATTATTGTATATTATATTTGTTCATTATATTTGTTCAGTATATTGTTCATTGTATCAACAACATTGTTGTTGTTTTTATACTGTTGTGCTTGAGAGACACCATCGACCGGAATCAAATTCCTTGTAGGTGTTTATTCACATACTTGGCCAATAAACGCGATTCTGATTTTGATTCTGATTAACTTAAAACAACAGTCTAAACTACTAAACTCTGAATTAACTTAAAACAACAGTCTAAACTACTAAACACTAAATAACCATAAACAACCATCTAAATTACTAAACACTAAATTACCATAAACTACAGTCTAAACTACTAAACTGTAACAGCTGGGTGCAGTTATGGGTTTCTCCCTAGAGGGGGCTATTAGGCTATTAGTGACACTGCTATACATAAGTAGTAGTAGATGCTAGGCTAACAGCAGCAACAAGCTCATTACAGGAAACCTGCATGCGGAACATGTTTGTTCCCTCAGCATGTAAGTAGGTATATTTA
This sequence comes from Brycinus macrolepidotus, assembly GCA_037974445.1. NCBI lineage: Eukaryota > Metazoa > Chordata > Actinopteri > Characiformes > Alestidae > Brycinus > Brycinus macrolepidotus. Next base: position 30,138,585 of record JBBPCZ010000136.1, on the reverse strand, counting down.
ATGTGTGTTCCCACTGTGTTGTGTGATGATGTGTGGGAGTTAATATGTGCTTCACCTGCTGTGTGGAGCAGGTGGGTTTTTGTTTTTATTTTCTGTTTTATGTCTTCCCGGTGATCTGTGGGGCTGAGGATTACTTTTTCCCCGAGTGGAAACTGAAGAGTCCGAGGGCAGGAGACCACAGTACCGGAGGAACTTTATGGACTCTACTGGTTACAAACCAGAATTGAATAATGGACTGAGTTGGACTGAGTGGGTTTGGGAGGGGAGTTTATGTATATGTGTTGGTGTGTAAGAAACTGTATAATACACTGTGTGACTATCATTATCAGAGTTGGTGGTTTGTTCCCTTCCTTTCAGATCTGATAACAGCCTTTCCTTAGTTTAGTAAGGGGAGGTTTGTTACAAAACTCTGAATTGACTTAAAACAACAGTCTAAACCACTAAACAATAAAAAAATGTAAACATCAGTCTAAACTACTAAACACTAAATAACTGTAAACAACAGTCTAAACCACTAAACACTAAATTACTAAATTATAGTCTAAAATACTAAGCACTAAAATGCTGTAAGGAACAGGCAAACAATAAATACAATAAAACCTTAAGGAACATTCTAAAACACTAAATACTAAATTACTAAACAGTCAGACACTAAATGTAAAATAAAAATACTATTAAGAAAAGAAAATGATGAGGAAAACAACTTCAATAATCTATGAAAACCGTAGGTGTTTAAAGGAGAGTTTAAAGGAGAATTTCACTGATTTTCAGCATTTTTTCTGTTTAATTCAGTCACTGTGATGTAAACAGAGACATTCATGGTATTTTGATGTGGAAGGGGTGCACTATGACCAGATCTAAATTCTTTACAGTGGTGATGGTAAGAACCCTGCCATGATGCCTCTATCATAAGTATAGCTATTTTATTTACCATCAGTGACCCTACAAGTGTGTTTTTTGTTGTCTTTGTTTTTTTGTTTCATTTAAAAGAACCCTTTGACCATACACCACCAAATGTTTGTATAATTTGTTAATGTGACAAAAATCAATAGTACAGTATCAGAACATACATATTTTAAAGATACAGTCTGTGATTTTACAACAATGCCAGTGTCAGATAATTGATATATGCTTTATATGAAGGAATTTACAATAAACTCTATTACTGTCTCATATGGTGAAGTACAAAAGTTGCTCGTGGGCCAACTTAAAAGCAATGACTGCTGTTATAGTCAGACATAACATTAAAATGACCTGCCTGATATTGTGTAGGTCCCTCAAAACAGCTCTGACCCATCAAGGCCTGGACTCTACAAGACCCCTGAGGGTGCGCTGTGGTATCTGGAACCAAGACATCAGCAGCGGATCCTTGAAGTTCAGTAAGTTGAGAAGTGGGGCAACCATGGATCAGACTATTTTGTCCAGCACATCCCAGAGGTGCTCAATCCTATTGAGATCTGGGGCATTTTGAACCGTCATGTTCCACAAACCAGTTTTTGCAGTGTGTCAGGACGCATTACCCTGCTGAAATAGTACACTGCCATTAGGGAATACCACTGCCACAGTGAGGTGTACTTGGTCTGCAACAATGTTTATAAAGGTGATATGCGTCAAAGTAACATCTACATTAATGCCCAGACCCAAGGCTTCCCAGCAGAACATTACTCAGAGCATCACACTGCCTCTGCTGGCTTGCCTTTTCCCCATAGTGCATCCTGGTGAAATGCACACATGCCCAGCCTTGTGTACAAGTCCAGCTGTGTAAGTTAAAATGGTAAAGTACAGACACTTCCAGGAAAAAAGACCATATTTATACCTTTTCATAATACTTTAAAACAAAAGACAAGAGTTAAAACAGGTTGTACAGAGTCAATAGAATTGAAAAAAATATTACTGCAACCGATATGGTATACTTCTTAGTTAAAGCTATTGAAGCCGTATCATTGTGGGTACCACTCCAGTGACAGCGTCTGTACTCTGAAAGTTTTTTTTTTTTTATATTGTAGACTGCTGCCGAACCTTTGGAATACAGTTCATGTGTGCTCTGTTTACAAAAAGCTGCATTTAAAATTATATCATGGATTTAAACAAGAACATACTGTCTGGAAATACTTTTTATGAAGGTCCTTTCACTTCCTAGTTAAAACATAGGCCATTACTCCCACTACAGCCAGGGCAACACCAGCAGTCAGTAGCACTGGTAGATCAAATGAACAGGCAGCAGGGACAGCTGGCTGCAGCTGTGCCTTTAGAGGGGCTTCTTCGGTGGGTGAAACCAGGGATATCTGGGATTCTTTGGTTTCATCAGTCAGTTCAGATTTAGAGCTCACATGGCTCTCTGCTGGTACTGAGACTGGAGCCAGTCTGGAGGTAAGCTGAAGTTCCTGTGGGCATGGAAGGTAATGTAATGCTTGGGAGATGATTTGAGGTGCAGAAGTGAAGGCAGGTGACTCAGGCAGAGGGGTTGCAGGGGTGAGAGTGGTCTGTGGAATGTTGTCCATTATTTCTTCCACGTCTGGCTCCTCCATGCACATTAGAAGCTCCACAGCCTCTGGAGGCTCCAGGTCCGATCCTTCCAGGGACAGTGTAGGTGAAGCAGATGTAGAAAACTCTGACCTCATATCCGCAAGCTCCTGATTGCTCGGCAAACCTCTCTGGAGCTCCAGCTCCACCGACTCTGCTGATTCCACCTGTCCCAAGAGCTCTGCTTCCTTTTCCTGTAGTTGAATGCTGTCGTAATGGGTCTTGCTGCACTCTTCCAGAAACAGAGCATCTTCCCTGGTGTCACTGTTCTTTACCTCAGGCTGTGAAGAACCCACTGAGATCCAGGCTTCAGCCATGCTGCTGTACAAGGATGTTATCCTGCCTTAGCTATCTGCTGACTTAAAGGATCCTCAGGTTGCCTGTCTCCAGACAGGATGAAAGCTTCACTGTTGTCCTCAAAGAATGGCACTTCTTTAGCCAGCGACCTGAATCACAAAATGAGAAAGAGATTTCTTTCAATTCGGTGGTTCTCAAAATGATCCTCAGGGCTCTGCAGATCATGTACACTCCCCACCAAATGTTTGGGCGCACTTTACATGAAACGGATTTATTTCAGGACTTATATTATGCCTGGCCCACTATACAGGTTTGTTAAAATCCTAACCAATGTTGAAAATGTGAGAACCCCACACATAATGTAAAATACCATTGATGTTTTTTTTTTTCTTTGGTTGTTGTTGACCTTCAGCCATCTTTAGTCAACTCCCCCCCTCCCCCCACGACTACAATATTTAACAAGAACAAAATGACACCAACTTCCAGATTATGCTGACAAATCAGTGGACTGATCAACTGTCCTGTCTCTCTAGACTATAGAATTTCCCCCAGACTATAGTATGCAGATTCATAAATGCTGAACATGTTCAATGTTTCTGAATCAAAATCAGGCTGGTCATGATTGGACCAGACTGGAGGGGGAAAGATTGGATTATATTCACCCTACACCACTGACAGGGGCACACAGGTCTGGTCTTGGAGGGCTGGTGTCCAGTATTTACATTTATGGCATTTGGCAGACGCCCTTATCCAGAGCGACTTACAATCATTAGTTACAGTCCCCCTGGAGCAACTGAGGGTTAAGTGTCTTGCTCAAGGACACAATGGTAGAAAGTGGGGGTTTGAACCTGCAACTTTGTGGTCATCATTTTCACAGGCAAGTGTTTTACCCACTAGGCTACAACCACCCCACAGTTTGTGGGGTTAACCATTCCCCTACTCCAGAAAGCACAGTTTGACCATTCCCCTACTCCAGAAAGCACAGTTTGACCATTCCCCCGCTCCAGAAAGACAGACAGAAAGACAGCCTTGATGAGAAAAGACATATCCAGGAGTCTTAGTGAGGAAAGGACAGCTCATTTGCTTTGAAGCCTGAGGAACCCTGAGGAACACTTTTTGTCAAAAGACTGAGGTACCCTTGTTGTCAAAATATGTCTACTGAGCAAAGAGAAATGGAAGCAAGTAAACTATAGTCTTTTGTGTGGAAAGTCAGATTAGCACATAATTCTGTTGACAGAAGTGCAAACTCTTGCAACCATAAAAATGAAGGCAAGGCAACAGCCCCACCTGCCCTTGTGTACCCCTACATTCTTGTCTATATATAGGTCCAACATGAACACATCTGACTCTGAAAAAACCTCATCATGTGCATCGGCATCTGCCCCCATGAGTGGAAGCTATTCCAGATATTTCACATGTCATTAGGAAGAGGACATGGAAGCCCTTTTGGCCATTGGCAGCTCTCAGAAACAAAGATTTGTAGGACAGAACATTTGCACCAACCTTGAGAATATTTACTAGCCTTCAAAAAGTACATTGAAGAGAAGTTCTTTGCAGGATTCTACTTCAACTGTACATTTATTGTTCATGGTAGAGCATCAAAGGCTAACTGAAGTGTAAAGGTCTGGATAATAACAACAGTAGAAATACGCGTATTCTTGAACAGCAGGTCACAAAATACCTTAATAATAATTAATATGCCCCTCCTACTGCACACAGCTTGATCTCTGCCCAGGAATGTACTGCCCATTCCTCTTTAGTGTAAAACCCAACCCTGAGCCACACACATACTTTCACCAGAGTCATGTAACTGTGGCTCAAATGCTCTTTGAAAATTCGTCACTTGGTAATCAACAAACTCGTATCATTGCTGTCCTCACAAAAGCACATATTATAGTATTCCAGCATGGAAACTATATAGAAGGCAAAATATTTTTTTTCCTTTTTTTCATAAAACAGCATATTGTTGTATGTAAACATTGTTAACGTTCCAAATCATAACATTCATGTCCGTTCATATATGGAACAAAAAACAGCCCAGTTTGAATTCATTGGCCTGTGATGTCACAAAAAGCTACATATTTACATATCCGCCGATCCTCCTACAGCCGTTTAGCCCCTCCTATTCATGCTGAAGTTATAAGAGGTGTTTCAGCTGGTCATCGTAGCCAGTCTGAACATAGGTCATTTGCATATATCAGCCTATAAGAGGTTGAAAAATGGACATGTAAAAATCGGTTGTTTGTGGTGAATAAAATCACATTAACATCCTAAGTGGACCTCAGGGGAAAAAATAAAATACAAGAAAAATGTAGGATAGGGCCCTTCAATGTAAATTATTGTTTTACTTTTTCCAATGCTCCATTCGTTATGAAACGTTAACACAATGTAAAGGGCAGTTTTAATGGTGTAAACAAAAACAATTGTCAGGTTTTGATATGACAGCAACGATGGAAGTCTAAACTAACAGCTTCCAAAATAACTCAATTCTGATTTATAACTCCAGTAACATGTAGGTCCTCAGAAAAGCCACCAGATTTTTGTTACTACAAAAATGAACACACGTACAGCAGAAATAGCAACGAGTAAAGGTCACAAAGAGAGTCCCACATGTCTCCACAACATGTGCAGCGGTCACCTATGGACAATATGAACTATAAACAAGCTGAAACGGAATGTGGCAATGATGACACTACTTTAGCAAGTTAATTCAATTATTTTGCATCACATTTGGGATTTATAGTAAACACGGGATGGAAATCAGCAAACATCGGTTGAACATGAGGCTTTAACATTCAGATTAATACAGTGACTACAATGAGAAATAGGGTCTCTTATGCTATCTGTTAATAAAACAAGGTGCGAAATCAGATAGATCAGATCAGAAGCTACACATTAATGGTTTTCAAAAGGGCTCAGAGAGTTTCAAAATGTCTGGTCTAAAAAAACAAAAACTATATTCATTTAGAAGTGGAGAGACATAGTCTTACCTTTCTCCACCGTTACTTGTCAAGACTTAAGCACTGGCGAGATCTCCCTCTCTCTCCCTCTCTCTCTCTCTCTCTCACACACACACACACGCGGCATGCTCTGTCAGTCCCCTTGAACCCTCCCTCTCCTGTTGAAACCTCCCACCAGAGCCTGTGCTTTAGGTCCCGAAAGCACGACTATATTACTGAAATATATATACGCTCATGTTTCAGATATACAGGCTGATTTTTGAACACTGAACAATGTTAATGTTAATATTAATATTAAAATGTTAATACTGAAAATGTTTAAATTGTTTTTAATGTTTTAAAGGTCGTCTCAATCACTCTAATCCAGACGAAACGTGTGTGTGTGTGTGTGTGAGATAGAGAGAGAGAGAGAGATATAAGAGATCTACGCAGCTGATCGCTGATTGGTCCCTGAGTGGTACGTGACACGTCATGTGACGCGGCTCTGTGTGCTGATGGTCAGCTGATCCGCTCGGGATCTCTTTTCTTCCTTCGTCACGATTCTGCTTGCAGTGCTTTACTGGTTTAGCAGCAGGATTTTGTTTTGAAAGGACCGAGAGGGTACCCATTTTTGCGTTTTATCCAGTGTGGTGTGTGAGACGTTAGAGGTCCTGCGGCAGTGATGGCTCTGAGCGACGCGGACGTGCAGAAGCAGGTGAGAGAGAGAGAGAGAGAGAGAGAGGCGCTGTAACCTTCAGAGCTCCTCCGAGGAGAGAAACAGACACCATTAGTGCCTCACTGCATCTCCAGTTCTGCTGGATGTGATGAGGACGAAACTGTCGACGACGTGGTCTAAGTCGTTTCTTCAATAAAGATTTTCTGATTCTGATTCTTACCTTTTTTCCAGTGTTATTGTGCGTTAAAGAAGCAGTCACTCCAAAATATTATTATATTTTTTTTCTCCCAGAAAAGTACTCATAGAAATATGCTTTGGCCTAGGTTATTCGTCATGACCAGTGAATAAATGAGTGACAGAGTGGATAAATGAATGTATCCATGATTGAGAAAATGGATTCATGATTGAATGAGCTATTCGAATGAGTAAAATAATGAATATATTAGTAAATGGACTAATGAGTGGAAGACTGGATGGATGAGTAAATGCATGGGTGATTAAAGGGATGGAAGAACAGACATATCTGTGGGTAGGTTGAATAATGAGTGTACTAAGAGCTGAATGATCAAATAGGCAGGTGATTATTAAGACTGGATTTATTTATTCATGCTGTGTATGAATTGTTGGAATCATCAGGTGGAAAAAAAAAATAAAGTTCATAATAGAATGGAGCCAACTTGCTAGACAATGTCCTGAAAGAAAGTCTGTCATTTGTTTTGTAAACTAAATCACTGATATGCGCAGACAAGCGCACACATTCCACATCCCTCTTAAGAGGCCTTGGGACTCATGACTCGCAATGAGTCCCTGAAATTAATACTGAAATTCCTGAAATGACTTCCTTTACTGAGATCTTGGCATAAGATAAGGGTGATATGTTCTGATTATTAGAATACTGAACTCATTACACGTGCTTGTCTTCAGTGGTCTCAGCTCATTCTTGATGAGATCTTATTGCTTTGAAGTTAATGTTTTAGAGAATAAATATAATTTAAATAAAATGTATTGATTGAATGAATTGACATTATTGATTTTAGCATCTTTTTTTCTCTATCTCCCACCAGATCAAGCACATGATGGCTTTCATTGAGCAGGAGGCCAATGAAAAAGCTGAGGAGATTGATGCCAAGGTATTTAGTCTTTACCTGCCTGCTCTGTTTTTGGAAACGTAAAATTAAAGGTCTTAGTGTGAGCTCACTATATTTTATTGGCTTGACCATAAGTATCTCCCCCTGTAGGCAGAAGAAGAGTTTAACATTGAGAAGGGTCGTCTGGTGCAGACTCAGAGGCTGAAGATAATGGAATATTACGAAAAGAAGGAGAAGCAAATTGAGCAGCAGAAGAAAATGTGAGTCACATTCTGCAGAGAGAAGTGACTGAGTGCCTCCAGAATTAGACTTAAAATTTCCCTTCCTTAAACTAGGGCTACAGCTGTTGTGGAATCATGAAATCTATTGACTACCATTTGCATAAAGGGAATTTAACTGATTTTTCAAAATGTCTGTGTATTGCAGTTGTTAAGATTTAAGTCACCCAAAGTACAATACGCCTCATCAGTATTGTTCACAGTGGTGGTGAAATTGACATTGGAAGAAAATCTGAAGGATGTCTGTTGTTGATTTATTTACATTACATGCAGTATAAGAACTTAAGAACGCAGAAGATACATGTAGGTTCATCAGTCATACTGAAGTATAAATAAAATATCTATAAAGAGCATTGTGACCCCTGGTTCCTATATCATCACTCCTGAAAAAAAAAGTTTTAATCTTAAGGATTAAATTCTCCAAAAATTTGGAACAAAATGGTGAAATTCCCCTTCATTCGACTAACTGAACACTTACACCTATGTGTTCTTCTAACTTTTCCCCTTTCAGAGGATCTCCATCGCTTTCCATGTTCTCCATTGTTCTGTTAGTGCAAGCAAATTCTTCTTTTATATTGCAGTAGACACCAGAAGCCATTTCACCATTAAAAACTTTCTGTAGTGTCTTGCAATCTTTTGGAATGACCACATCTATCATAAAAACAGTATATATGTTATGTGTTCATAGATGTAGAGCACATTTGCTTTCAACAATGCTTTTAATCATTGTTATTAATGACAATAGACTTTTGCAACTAATAATTGCAGGCCTATCTTAAACTCTCAGTACTCAATCATTCAGCAAGTACAAAATAATTTAATAGCTCTTTATGAAGTCCTCAGAGATGACCTGTTTGCAGGCCATGTGAAGTAATAATGATCTCCTGCCCTTCCACAGTCAGATGTCCAACCTGATGAACCAGGCCAGACTGAAGGTTCTGAAGGCTCGTGATGACATGATCTCGGTTGGTAGCAGTTTCCCTTTGTTTTTTGTACAGATGCTCAGGATAGGTCAGGCATATTGGATGGTGTGTGGGTATTTTTAATCATATTACTGTGGTGTTTTTTTGTAGGACATGCTAAACGAGGCTCGTCAGAGGCTGGCTAATGTAGCTCGAGACCCATCCAGGTACTCGGCCTTGATGGATGGACTGGTACTACAGGTAAGCTAAAAGGGACAGTACTTCTTAGGTCAGAAATATAGCCTATGCGAGTTTGACAAAGCCTAGCTAGCGCATTGCAAGCACATGGTCACATTGTCCACTTGTTGTGCTTTATTCAGGGGCTGATAAAGTACAAATCAGAGTGTCTTTTGTCTTTAAACTGGATCTGCATTCATTCCAATAGCTACAACACAACTTATTTTTGAGGACTGTTTACGTCTTTTCACTCTGATAAAACAGCACACACACCTCTACTGTCAACATTACTTTAATCACCGTAGACCCAGTTCACAGATGTTCTCTATTGGTCCTTTGGGTATTTTAACTGCCACAGAAAGATAAGAGCGCACATTGGGTTTGTGCAAAAGGACTGTGCATTTGCACATGTGTTGGCTGGTTGTTGACATTTGCATTCATGTATTTAGTATGCATTTGTGAGTATTGATCTGTCCCAGAGTTAACATTTGTGGTTTTATGTACTAGTTTGCACATTTGTGTAGTTTCTGTCAAGTGTCCCATTTCTCAAACAGGTAAAAACATAGTGCATAAGGGCATACTAAACACACACTAAACAGTCTTTCCCAAAGACAGCAGCAAAGCAGTATTAGGCAAGGCCATTCATATCCCACAGCTTTAGTGATATTCTAACATGTTAGCTGTCTTTAACTGCTTTTACCATTCTAAATAGTATGTAAAAACAATACACAACCATTACCAGTGCATTCATCTGTATAGTATAGTAATGTGTGGTTTTGGATGCAGCTGATAATTGTGTGTCCCACAAAGATATGATGCATATGAAGTGCTTGTGCACTTTCAGTAAATTTGGAAATACATTTTTAGTTTTCCTTTTTTACTTGCTTGAGAGACGGCATTGTCATAACCAGAAGTATAGATTTTTTTTCTTTAGTCATTTTACACCACTAATGAAATGTGACTAATTATCTACCTTAGCTTAACTTATTGGAATAAACAATTAATGTTATGATTCTTAAATTTAGTTTGGACAATAACAATATTCAATACCATTATCGATACCAAGAGCACATGACAAAACTGAGTTGCTTTTCCCCCCCAAGGTAAACCTATTCAGATAAACATAAGATTTCTCTTCAGTGAATTATGAACAACAAAAAAATCATTGTCCTAGTTCAAAAACCTGGCTTCTGGCATTCTAATATAAATTACTTAAATAGTGTAACTATGTTTTGTGTTAAAAATAAATTATTTAACACAAAAAAACCAGTGAGGTAATAAAGTTGTTTCAGCTGCAAGAGTTACTAAAGACAAAGGAGAGCATCCTGTTGGTATCAGTCTTAAGCAGTTACCAAAAACCATAAGACAGACCCTCCAGAACCAGGTCAGTGGAAGAAGCATAGCTCAAGTTTTCTGATTTCGAAGATTCCGGTTTAGTGGGGGAAAAGCCTTAAAATAAGGGTGAGCTGTGCAATTGTCGATTGCTGTCAGAAGAAAGATGTAGTGTTTGCGCACTAGAAGTAGGGCTGCACAATATATCACAAATTTACCATCATCGCGATATCAACATGCGCAATATACATATCGCGAAAGACTGACTGAACTGCGATAAATGGTGTTTTTCCAAAG
>JBBPCZ010000136.1:30094882-30111660 GCA_037974445.1 Brycinus macrolepidotus | reverse complement strand
GTGGTAGCTTTTGTGTAGTGAAGCTTAATTTATTGTTGAGTAACTGATAGCTTAGCTCACTACACTTCACAAGTAGCGTGCCCAACACTGGTTATTCTCAAATAAACAGATATAATTTTGGTGTGCTAAAATTTGCAGAAACATACCATATTTAAGTTTAGTAGTGCACTTATTTGCCCTTAATGATTAAAACATGTAATTTGATTAGGGAACTGCAAACTTTTGCACTCAACTATTATGTTTATAATTTCAGCATTATATTGTTTTACAATGTTCTGCACCATTAATGTGTTTTAAATTCATGCTTTATGCAAAACCTTATAATCAAATAATGCAATAAGTGTCTTTGAGGTAGGTTTAAACACTTTGGACATCTGGTTCCTCTCACTGTGAACAATTTTGGCTGGATAGGTTTCTCTAGAATGGAGAATTTCACAATAAACATCTATGAATGATGTTGTTTACATCTTAAATAAGTTTTTTCAGAAAGCCTGAAAAATACTTAAGGCTGTAATTGATTAATAAATATTTAATTTGTAAGAAGGGATCAGAGAAGCAGTGTGCTGAGAATGAGAGGCGGTGGATATAAAATAAGCCAGAGGAAAGAAAGCCTATGGGTTGGATCTGATAGATCTGAAGACTGTTTTCTTTTCTAGATGACGCTGGCAAACAATGTCCAGGCTCATTTTTTTGGGAGTACTGCAAAATGCAGAATGTTAATGTATGTGAAGCAGAAAAAATGTACACAGTAACATGTTAAATGCAAATGTATTTCATTGTGTTATGCATGTACATAGTACAGAACACATTCACTTGATGAGTGAAAGGATTTAAAATGGCCATATCGATCATGCGGTATTAACACTTAATGCCATATCCAGCTAATTTAGTCGTAGTGACAGTGGCTGCTCTCAGTAGATAAAATATAATTGCTGCAGTGAGGTAGCTTGGCTTTAGTGTCTGTCGCGTAGCAGTACTTATGCTCCAGAGTGTGCTGTGCTGACGGGAATGGAGACAGAAGAGCAGTTTGTGAGGACACAGCATCTGCCCCACGCAGAGAGCTGGAGAACTATAGACACTCCAGCACACTGGAGAATGACTCAGGCAAAAATCCAGCCAGCTCACGGATACAGAGGTCGCGGTTTCCTTTGCTGCATGAAATCAAAGTGTGGCTTACTGTGTTTTTTTGCTTCTTATTTATATGAATATATCATGTACAGTATATGATATATTAATGATGAACCTGTCTGATGAAAATTTACTTCACCCAGAAAGGTATGATGTACGTTAGTACACCCAACAGTGAAATTAAGTTCACTGCACATTGGTGTAAAAAATGGACATATTCCACCATGACATGTTTTGTTGACTTGTGTAACTAAATATACATCCTCTACAGAAAACATACCTCCTGCACAATTACTGTTTATTTGCTGTTTATTAACATTTTGGTAAAAAGTTAACCATAAAATTTGGCCTGGGCAAATACTACGGTAACATTTTATATTTTATCTTTTATTTTCATTGAATATATTAAACTCAGGAGATAAATGCAAATTATGGACTTGCTGAAAAATGTCATATTTAGATGTGTTTCTTGTTTCACTTAGATGTTAACAATGTAATTTGATCAAGGTATTCAAACTTTTGCATATGGCTGTTCAGTAACTAGCAGGAGGTAATATGGCTCAGAATTGCTAGCCAAACCATGAAGGACTTCACAAAGAGCACAAAAAATGGTATTAATACACACAAACTAAACAAGACAGGAGTGAGCACAATGAATGAGGACAGGAAAGATGAAAAAAGGCAGAGCCAGTATTGTGTGGAGCAAAAGCAAAGGTATCATCGCAAAGATTTCATCTTTTTTCTCCCAGGAAGAAATGAAATGCTCTTTTTTGAACGTCACCTAATTTTAGTGCTAATTTAATCTTAAAATCATCAGGCCTGGAGAATGAACCCTCCCTTTTAGCACTCTCATTAGCTGAACCCGTGTGTAAGAGAGCACAAATGGAGCTAGGTTTATGATATAAGTGGTGGAAGTGGCAGGTAAATACCACAACTCCAGCACTATTACCAGCTAGATTGTTTTTTTTCATTTGTCAGTTTTGGGCAAGGGTTAATGTCAGGCTTCTGTTCAGGGCCGTTTTAAGCCATAAGCAATATTCCTCAGGGGTCCTGAGCAACCAGCAGACCCACAGTATGTATTTGATAAAAGGTTTAAAATTATTTGTCAAAAAGTGCAGTAAGTCCCTACATATTCTTACACTGTTCTTTTATCAATATTAAGTATTAATTTTTGAATGATGTAGATTGGTGGGCAATGGAGCCTCCAAAGTAGGATGTCACTAGGACCCCAAAGTGCCCTGCTTCTGTTTCCCAGACAAATGAAAAATGACATTTAGTAGTAAAGTCCAAGGCTTCTAGTCAACAAAGAAGATTCTGAGCTATAGGACACCTCTTGATTTGGAGAGCCCCCCCTACAGAAGGGTCCAGTGGCTGGAACTTAACACCAAGTCAGAGAGCCCACTGTCCAGGCCGAGAATGTAAGATATTTTGTCAGACATTCGTGGGCCGCTTCGCACATTCTCACCCCTTGCAGGTGTCGAGTGCATTGCCTGTTCTGAAAGTAGAGTGCAAGAGCATGGTGGTAGTTGCTCATGCATGCTAGGAGTGGGTGGGTGGGGGGCAGCAAGCCGAGAGCGTGCAGCAAGGTAACTTTGCAGATGAAAGGGGAGTACACAACACACACACACACACACACACACACACAGACTGCAGTAGCACTAAGTGAGTCGTCTTGCTGATTCTGTCCCTATGCCAGCAGATGCTGCAGATGCTGCGGGCTACACAAATGGCATCAAGTCATGTTCATCTGGACACAGTAATGTCAAATCTATCCATTTCTGACCCTTTAAAATTCAGTTGTATGCAAATGATTGAGCACCCCCTTCATTTTACACTTCATTTTCCCCAATATGGTAAATACAGCAAATAAACAGTAATCCTACACTTAAATGTGCAGAACCCTTCTGCCTCGTGTTTCGATCGGCTTTTTATTGAACATGTGTACTGATAATTTACCCCATTGTGCAGTGACCTTTACGTGTGAACTGAATCTTCTTTAGGTGTAACTATGATCATATTGTATGATGATACATTCATATCTAATTAGACTAGTGGTGCTCAAACTTTTGCACAGGACTGTAGAATATGAAACTATGAAAATATGAAATTTTCTGGGTATGCAAGCTTATTCATGTCATGTCATGTCATCTTGTAGTGCAAATATTTGTGTTTGTGACAGAGCCCGTCAAAGAAAGAAGCAAGCTCTGTATGGCAGTAATACAAATAAAGGCTTTGGGAGATGAGAAGGCATTCTGAAACACAACCAAAGCACAATTCATGGAACTGTTGAGGAAGCACTTTCAAAAACTGAGCGTCCCTTTTTAAACAGTGAAAGTGAAAGTCTTATTGGACGTATCGCCCTCTGCTGGAGGAGGGGTTTACCCTGTCTGCCAGATAATAATTTACTGCATTGCAGCATAAGGACACTGTTGCTCAGATTGGCAAAGCTCCTGCATGTAAATTAGTCACACAGACAAGAACATTAAACCTGAACATTCCAGCCACAATCTCCACTCCAACAACAGTAGTTTGTCTTATCAAAAGTCATATCAAAACCTTTAACCTTCTATTTTTTCATAATAAAAAACCTTTACATTGTGTACATTTTTCATGATAAATAGAGCAATAGTAGTGCTCCAACTGTACTAATCTGTTGGACACAATGTTACTACACAATGTTCCAAATGGAAATTCAGTACTTCAGCGCTATGGATTTAGTGCTATGCCTGGTTCCTCCTAACGAAAATTTGTAGATATCTGTTTATCCAGTATTTCTTCTGCCATCAAACATATTAACAGGGGAGATTGTCCACACTTTGTTGGAATAACAGCCTCTTATCTTCTGGGAGGACTTTATACTAGCTGTGAGGATTTGATTGCAGTCAACCAAAAGAGCATTAGTGAAATCCGTTACTGATGTTGGATATTGGAAAGGTATTGGATAGAGCTCCATAACTTCAGGGAACACACTTCCATTATACCCCTCTAGCTGACACTTGGTATTAAAGATTATGTGCAACTGCTCCAGAGAATATCATTCTATTGGCATTTATTTCTATAGACTGTCAACAGTGTTGAAGTAGCTGAATTCACTGATTAAAGGTGGTACAAATACTTTTGGACATACAGTGTGTATATTTTGTAAGAACTTGAGGAAATTAGATGTATTAATTAATTAACAGAGCATTCAAAAACAGTAAAAAAAAGCCTGACTGATCAATAAAATTGTGGGTTTGTGTGTGTGTGTGTGTGTGTGTGTGTTGAGCATAGCAGGATGCTGATCTCAGTGTAGAGCTGAGGGAATTATTCAGAGTCTGAGGCAGCAGATGCTGAGGGAGTTTTATCTGACCTTCTGTAAGTGTATCAAAGATGATGGGCACTTTAACATGTACAGAGAACATGTATGAGTACGCCCACTCCCCTCTTTGCTGGAGATGGCGGGGAATACATTCAGCATAGGATGTGCAAGTTAGCCCTCATTAGTTCTTGCTTATGTTTCAGTGCTTCTCTCTGATCTCAAAATATCAAGAATTTAATGCCATGTCAAATGCTCACATCATGTTAATTCAGTAATTTTGCCCCAGTTAGAAGTGAAGAAAACAATGTGGCTATTTTAAATGGTGTTGGAGTATGAGTTCGGCTGGATTGTTCTTACACAGCCCTATGATGCCTTTTATTTGTCCCCTGTGTCTGTCAGCAGGCACAATCATATGGCAGTGACACCGCAGCAAGATGCTACCATCCACTTCACATCCTAACTTTACTTTTACATATCTCATGGTGGCATATGGTGTCCTTTTTGGTAAAGAAATATGAGAAAATATGAATGATTTCCAAAGACATGGGTGCATGCTACACAGAGGATGGTTTAAACTATTGCTTTTCTACTGCAAATATAAATACAAGACACATTCTACAGGACAAATTCCACTGCATTTATATTGTGCCACACTCCAGTTATCTGTGTTCCTGATATTTTAGCTCATACTCTGATATTAGGCCTTAATATCCTGTGCACTACATGTTTCAGTATTTTTGTCCTGCTTCAATGCACCTGATTAAGCTCCTTAGTACTGATCAAGATCTGCGTGAGTGGAGTCAGTTGTGTCAAACACAAGACATTTAAAAATGACAGAATGTCAGCACCTGTGGTGGGCTGTCACCCCGCCCAGGGTGAGTCCCTGCCTCGTGCCCATTGGCCCTGGGATAGGCCCTGGGGACCCGCGACCCTAGTGTGGATTAAGCGCTTACAGAAAATGAGCAAGAGAGAGAGAGAATGTCAGCATTCGTGAGGTTTCATGACACTACATCAGCCTTTCATAACTTACATAAACTTATATGAACATATATGAAGGCTTTTAGTTAACATACCTTTGTCAGTTTTGATGTGGTTTAATCTCAGAAAGTCTGATACCTGATGCTTGTTGATATGAGCCATTATAAATATCTGTATGGGTTTATACCAGTTATGAAAGGCTTATGTGGGTTTTTATGTAGCTTTTTGATTGCCACACTTCAGTAAAGCGCTACCTAACTGTTTCCATCATTAGGATATTTTGAGAACCATTGCAATTGAGTGAGTTTGAACCAACCATCTCCTTCCTGTTAAAGGAACACTTTGGAGAAAAATCACATTTTTACACAATTTTTCCCGTACCTAGACTTCTTTAGTTACTTTTTTAGTTTTGCACTGGAACACTAAGGATAAAGTACAGTCATACACAAAAGTTTAAACATGTTGAACAAATTACATGTTTTGCTGAAGAATAAGTATGCACCAATTTGCCATAACTACCTCCCTAAAATTGTTTAGGTCACCCTTGTGCCAGCTTACCTTTTTCCCATAGTGCATCCTGGTACCATCTTTTCCTCAGACAAGTGATGCACAAGAAAACATGTTTCATCAGACCACCTACTTCCATTGCTCCATAGTCCAGGTCTAAAGCTGTCATGGCCTGTGTAGGCACTTTTGATGGTGAACAAGCATGCTCAGCATGGGCACTCTGAACGGTCTGCAGCTATGCAGTCCCCCATATGCAGCAAGCCGAAATGCATTGTGTGTTCTGACACATTTCTATCATAACCATTATTACTTTTTTTTTTTAGCCATTCGTAATACAGTAGCTTTTCTGTGAGATTGGTTCAGACGGGCTAGCTTTTGCAATCCACTGGCTGTCACCAGTTGTCCTTCCTTGGACCACTTTTGGTACATACTGACCACAGCATACTCGGAACATCCTACAAGGCCAGTTGTTTTGAAGATCCTCTGACCCAGTTATATAACTGTAGCTAGTAGGCACAGAAAGCTACTCCACAAATTATCATTGCGCGAAATGCATGCCCAGATCCTCACATACCTCAGCTATTGTTATAGATGTTATAGATAAGCAGTGTCACAAACCAAATAAACAAGTCAAGATTACTGAACAACTCAGTCCAGTTTGATGCAAGTATCTGATCATTTAGGCATGCAGGCATGTTTTGACTATTTGACTGCATTTAGGGTGAGAGAAAAATAGTGTAAATTTAATTTTCCACCAAAGTTCTCCTATAAACTGAGTCAATGGATTGCCTCTTGGTGTAATGGCACTATAGTAAACTCAGAAGACTTGAGTACTGCTGCCATCTAAACAACAGAGGTGAAAGGGGTTACATAGCAGTTACAAATGTGGTCGTAAATTATTTCTTCCTCGAGTTTCACTCCCCACCCCCTACAGCAATTGGCTTCCCAGACCATGAAGCTTCGAAAGCGTACACTTAAGTAGAGGAGTCCAGTGGGGGAAAATAAACTCCGGAAAAACACAATGGCTGTGTGAGCTTTCTCACTACCCACTTGGCCCCCGCTAAGGTCTGTGGCAGGAGTCAATGTGGTCAACCTGTGGTCTAGAGCCGCCTTGGGCCCAGAAGAAACAGGACCGTGGGGGCCTTTTCTGTTGGAACAGCCCTCATGACCGGATATCCGAAAAGCTCTATCTAAACTGCAAGGCCTGTCCTAATATAGAAAACAAGGCAAGTGTCTAATCAGTAAACCACTAATTAAACCTCAAGGAGGTAGAGGTGCAGACTGATTGGACATCATTAGAAAGCCATGCTAAAGAGAAAGTAACTGTGTAAATATAATTTTGGCACCACAAGGCATTTAGGACATCATGCCAAATCAGAAGTTATCATTTTGAAATATATTTCAGAATGAAAACAGGCAGATAGAAATTTAGCAGACAGATTTATATTAGCTGTATAAATTGCCTGTGAAATTTGACAGCAGTGTTTTAAATAGATCTAAATGTGGTTGTACTTTTCTGCTAAGGTATAATTTTGGAAGATTTGTACATTATTCAGTTATTACTGAAATTGAATAATTGTACATTTCAAAGAGACAAAGCTCTTACAGTTTTTGCACACCTAACATAGAAAACCCCCCCAATTACATCTAAAAACCTGAAATCACATGAAAAAAACACGTGTAAAAATGTGTGATTACATGTGATTACATAGACCATTTTATGTAACATGTGACTACATATTATTCCCCTTTTTACTTGTGAACACATAGTTTTTACACTTTTCAACTAATATAAATTAACATAGGGGAACGTATAGATTTTAATACGCCAAAAAGTTGTTGCAAATCTGCCAAGAAAACAAGCTTTTTGTGCTGAAAAACATTCTGATAAGCTAAGCATCCTAAAATGTTTGACAGGCAGTATAAGCATTAAAATGGCCAAACAAACATCATGAGCTCTGACATGAAAGATGACTTTAGAGAGAATATCAATTTTTTACGATTTTTTCTTTTCCTGAAGGTGGTAGTCTAAGGCCATAAAGGAGAGTCAAACACATCCGGCCAAATACATGCTAGAACACATGAGGGTAATCAAATCTTTCCAGGTTTATTGCTGATATTACAAAACACTGTTTGGTCAGCTACATGTGACCAGATATTATTCCCCTTTTTACTTGTGAACACATGGTTTTTACACTTTTCTGGAAGGAAAGCTACTTTTTACTCCAACATTTTTATTCAGACTTTTAAAGTACTCACCAGAAATCTCAAAGGCCATGAGATCTTTCTCTAATTTTTTTCTTGTCAGTCATTCATTGCCTTATTAAACAGAAATTCAAAATGAAACTATCCATAACTGCCAATTCATATTTTTATAAGAACAAGTACCGGCCACACCAAAAAAGTAAAAAAGAAAAAAATACATTTATTTACATCTTTAAATGTTTAAGCTTTTTACCTTTTTACCAAGCAATATTTTGACACAGAATCTGTACTTTCACCTAATTACAGTTTCTCTGAATGTTTTCTATCTCTCATTTTGCCAAAATAGTGTTTCATTTTTAAACTGCACATATTCAACACCTTTTTTTTTAATCAAAGATAGTTTAAACAGTCAAAAGATTTGAGCACTAAAATTCTGGCATTATTCATAAAGCACTAGTGTCACAACTCATGTGAATTGTGTTTTCCTCTAAATAAACATAGGGGAAAGTATAGATTTTAATATGTAAAAAAGTTGTTGCGAATCTACAAAGAAAACAAGCTTTTTGTACTGAAAAACATTCTGAAAAGCTAAGCGGCCGTTTGACAAGCAGTATAAGCAAAGTAACATACTTTTAACAAATACTTAACAACTTCTCATGCACAGATCAGTATCCTAATAAACACAGTCATCTACAGATGTTTAATAATACAGGATGCTGTGTAAACCTTGGGCAAAAGGGAATAACAATTCTCAAACAAGTTTGCAGTCAATTTACTTCCACACTCATAAAGCACCTACTGCCAGTGACCAAATAACATTCAGCAAAGTCCACCAAATAACATTGAAACAGCTCTTTCTTTGAACCCCACATAAATAGAGTACAATTAAGCGGGTAATATTGGGCAGCATACTCATAAATCAGCTATGTTATTTATAATACAGCCTATAATAAGGTGCCTGTGCTTCTTTAGGCTGTGTGTCTTTGACTGCAGCACAGTGTGAGATTAATGTCTGTTCAGAGAAGACGGTATTGACCACTTCAGGCCCCAGAGACCACCAGCGTTCAGCAGAGTCATCACATTACACCAGAGTGAATTAGTGTCCACTTTACACTCACACCTCACATCTATACTCACAGCCTCTGCTAAAGAGACCCTGAGGAAAGAAACAGCTTGTTTCATTATGAGGTTATCATAAGCAAAAGAAAGGGGGACATCAGTTTTAATAGCTTTTAATATTATAAATATTTTTACCAAACAGGGGTGTTGCAGTGAAGACTCACAAAGGATTGGGGATGAGGATGTGAAAGCAAATTTATGTGATTTGTGTGTGTGTGTGTTTCTGAGAGTTTACTCTGGACATAGACAGAACTCTTTGCACGATGAAAGTAGAGCAATGACGCATAATATTAGAGAAATAATGTAATTCTTGCTTATACTTACATTCTGTCATAACATTTAGGTTATCATGATTACATTTAGGCCTGGGAACAGTTGTTGGTATACTGATAATTATCAGTATGAAAGCAGTGAATATAATTTATCTTTTATTATTTTCTTTTAATGCATGTCTTCCTACAGACTCCGCTCAATAACTTTTTGACAAACCTTAGCTACTTTCCACAAAGGGAGTTGCCAAAACTGCCTTGCGAGTGTCTTTGTACAACCTGTCTTTGTATCTACTCCACTGAGTAGCAGAGAGGCAGATGATCAAACTAGGCTTGTCCCAAACAGCTAACTACATACTAAATAGTATGTAAAGATAGTCCACCATTCGGTTAGTTAGTTTAGTTATCTGGATGAGATATCAAGGTAAATATTACATCAAAAACAGTTAATGTTTGTTTTATGGTCTAGCTAGTGAGACAGCTCCTTAATTCAGGTTGCCACTTACTTCCCTATCATAGACAGCACAGTTAGACACAAGCAGGGCTCACTCTCGCCATTCACCATTCAGTATTAGCAATTTAGAATGCTTCTAACCATTGTTAAATGTGTCAAAGTGGAGTACATTGTATGCCATGGTGTGAGATAATGCTTGCCCAGCTTAACGATAGCTTAATACTTATTTTTTAAGCCTTTACACACTGAGATGATTTTTACAGATTTAACAAACCTTTGAAGTCCACTTTTTAAAATTGAACACAATGCTGAAAGAAGATGGCACAAGATATAGAAATTAGTAGTAACAACAACAAATGTAACAGTTTTTCTTGTAGACAGCATGACTGAGTAAAAAGCCCATTCTGCAAAATACGTTCAGTGAACCACACAAGGAGTCCCACCGACCCAAAACAACTGAAGCTCTACTGCAGTGCTGTGTGTGTGTTTATGGAGTTCAAGGCTCTCCTTCACCTTTGAGGTCAGAGCATTAAAACGGGCAAACAAATTACAGGAGCATCATGAGCTCTGACATGAAAGATGACTTTAGAGAGAATATCAATTTTTATGAATATTTTTTTTCCTGAAGATGGTAGTCTAAGGCCATAAAGGAGAGTCATCCGGCCAAATACATGCTAGAACACATGAGGGTAATCAAATCTTTCCAGGTATATTGCTGATATTACAAAACAATGTTTGGTCAGCTATTGTCTTGTATGCCTATGTGATGACTTTTTCCTGATTGCTCTTGTTTGATGTAAGTGCTTTATGTGTGCTACAGTGAGAGGTATTGTTGAGTGATACTCATAGGGCAGATACTGTACTTGCTATATTCTAAAGTGAAAAGCAGAAGCTCTAAAATGCTGAAGACTGGCCACAAATACATCCCAAAACACTGAGGTCATGTGACTGTTTGGGTGTCTATAGTGTGGCGTGGACTTGTGTTCTTCAGCATGTTTATATTGGAAGCTGTACATTCATGAGTGGCGCTTCCTGTCAGAAGAACAAAATACTGCCACAGGGGCAAGCTGTATAATTACAGACATACACACTACAGTGACAATGTAGGTATGCAGTCCAGCCTAATCTTGGAGTCAAATCAGGTTTATACCGACCTACCTGACAGTTACTTTTAATTGAGCAGCTGTAGTCACTGCTAGACAAGAAAAATGTGGTTTCAACACCTTCAGCCCACACTGGACTGTGTGTTAATAAGTTTGAATGGAGATCAAACTGTGGCTGGTATTTTTGGTGCAGAGCAGTGGGAGGTTCTGTGGGTTAGGAGGAATGCAAGGCCACAGACTGGATCATCTACCAGTCGTGGTGTTCCTGCTGTCCAGGTCCTCCCTGCGTGACAGACCTAACCAAACCACCGCCCACTCACCAGCACTGAAATGACAGGCTTTTGGACATCTGTGAACTTCTAGCATGGGCCGTCCAGGACAAAATAAAGGGGCTGAGGCTGTGATTGCTTGTGGCTGGAGTGTGGGCGGCAAGTACGTGTCCTCTCTCTCTGTCTCTCATCACACTGGTCCAATACGCAGTACGAGACTAGTGGTACAATGCCATCTGCTGGATGACCTACTAAAATCTACCCACAACACACCAAATGGCCAGTGTTAGCCTAACACTACAACTCCCAAAATCTAGCTATTTAATGTTGAGAAAATACAGACTCTACCATAAAAGTTCAAAATGTTTTATATATAAATACAAATGTTCTTATACCTAACACTGTATATTTAACTCAGCTGGTAGTCCACCACTTGTATTTCTGACAAAGGTTTCTGACATTAGTCATTGGCTTATCTTTGTTCACACTTACTTTGAAAGTCCTCTATTTATTGTATGTCAGGTTTTGGATTAGATTTGAGAACCTGTAGTAAACTCTTACAATACAGATTTTTTTCCAGAACTTATTTCTGTCTGATCCAATGCCTGCCAATCTCACTTGTAAACTTGTAATAAGCCTACTTGTATCATAACTGAATTATTCCACACTGCCCATCTTTTCTGCTATTGTTGTCCTCAGCTTAATTAGAGGTGTGGGCCCGGATTTCTGGCCAGCTGCTTTATGACTGTTCATTTTAAAACGTCCTATGCAAATAAAAAAAAATCAAATGAGTAGGCTGTGATGGACTGGTGACCTGTACAGGGGGTTTTTCCGTCTTTCACCTTATGAACACTGGGACAGGCTCCAGCACTCCCCACAACCCTGGTTAAGGATAAGTGGCTCAGATAATGGATGGATGGTTAAATGAATAGTCTAACAGCAAGCAATAAACCTACATTAAATTTATATCAGGCCACCTTGGGGAGCTCATAAAAAGTAAAATAAAAGCATCATAATGGATTCTCTAAAGGCTACCACTCATGCTGTGCCACAACACATTGCATAACATTGATTTTAATGATGGTAAACGCACTAATAAAATCAAACGTAAACTTGGCATTTACTGGCATGGTCTGATGCATTTTGTGTGACCGCTGCATCCGTTACATGGTGTGTGGTGGCCTCATATCTCTAGATCATATGTTCCCAACCCTGGTCCTGGAGCCCACGTTACACTGGGAAACACTAAAATGTGCAAGACAGGGGAGCTCCAGGACCGAGGTAGGAAATCTATGACCTACAAAATACGAGAGCAATGTTATTAAAAAAAAAAAAGGGGGAATGTCAACTTTAGAGTGTTGAAAATTGCTCTGTCCACGGCTCACTTTTTGAAGATCTCTGTAATAAACGACTCAGTGACAATCTCTGGCTGCCAGTTTGTTATTAAAATTTCTAACCTACAAATAGAAACAACTTATGCAGAGTATTCACTCTTTATTCCATTTGGAACAGATACCTTAACAAGTCACTAACATGTCACTGTGGAACATATGAAATGGATATAAAGTGCATCACGCCAGTCCAACAGAATTTGAAATCAAAGCTGGCCATTGTTTAGTCATGCAGTTGAGGTAATTAGAGACACAAGCATGCTCTCTCTCGTTCCACTCCCACAATTCAGACAACAGTTTTATATTACACTTAGGATAAAAGCAATCTCTTGATTCATAAATAAATAAAATGTAATACAGATCACATAGACAAACTTCCTCTTCCAAGTCCATAAATTAACGAATATAAAATGTAGTCAGAAGAAAGAAGTCATATCCTTAGACACTGAAAATAAAAGTAGTGCCTCTGAACAGTAGGTTCTTGTGTAACTGTTTTCAGGTTGTTGAATGCTATCTGAAACCTCTAGTCTGAGTCTTTGAGGCTGGCTAGGTGATCCCTCCTGTTGATGAAGAAGCAGTGGATTGCAATGGGCTGTGGCCCACTTTCATCTCTGTCTAGAGTGATGATGAACCTGCAGATGCCTGTGTTGGGGCAGGCTGAGTACACCTGGTTCATCTTCAGCCCTGCAGGAAGGCTACAGTGCAGGTCCTCCACCAGGTGGCGCACTGCTACTCTGATATAGGCGCCATGGCTCACTACTAGAGCATGAACAAGCAGGTCAGCGACTCCATCATTAGGTAATCCAGCAACCACAGGCTGTGATGGATCTGGAACAGAACTGGCAAATGTATGGTGACCAGTGTGACCGTGGTCATCCAGTATGCACTGGAACATGGACTTAAGAAATTTCTGGAAGCGGGTCTTCACCTAGACACAAATACAGCAATCCACACAGTTACACACTTTTCCCATTGAGTTTTACTTTCTATTTAAGGATCTAACCCAATGCAAAATCCATACAAAGTTTTGGAAAATCTCAGAATAGACCTGTCACAATTACTCAATTAAAAAAAAAAATACTCAATCACTTTTTCACATTAAATTTATTTTTCACTTCAAGATACAGTAAATGCTAATCACATGAAAACAACCTGACATGGTTGTCAGAATTTTATGTTATAAATTCTATTCTAAAAAATGTATTAGATAACCACTCACTGGAACCTCGAAATGCAATTTAGAAAGTACTATGAACTGAGTTATGCTGTTTATTATGAGAGAAGTTTACCTGCTCGAGTGTTTCTCCTCCGGGTGGTGTGAAATTTCTGCAGGCCTGGCCTGATGCATTGGCCATGTTCTTCAGGTCTTCTTTGGGCCGACCCTCCGCCACCCCAAACCCCTGCCGAACAGGGCACACACTGAGAAGAGGCACAGGGCTTGCATGTTCAGAAAGGAATCATGTTCTGAGAACAGATTTTGGGTAATGGGGACAGCGCGGAAGTTAAGGATACAATATGATTAGGTTTTAATTTTTGAAGAATCCAACCCATTCCATAACCCCGGAATACAAACAAACTTTTGGGAAACCTCTAGTATTACATGCAGTGCATTCCTCCAGCGTAGAGCAGACATCAGAATCAGAATCACGTTTATTGGCCAAGTATTTGAGCGAGCACATACAAGGAATTTGATTCCGGTCGATGGTGTCTCTCAAGCACAACAGTATAAAACAGCAACAATATGTAAAGACATCACATGAGGTGATGTGTAGAACCTGTAGAGATAACGTGAGAAATGGAGTTGTAGAAGCTCACCCTTTCTCTGAGTAAAGGATCCAGCACCATCTCAATACTAGAAGAGTGTTCATTGTTTCTTAGAATTATCTCAGCAGTCTAAGGGGGAAAAAAAGAAGGCATATCAACCTCAGATTATACAAGTCTACATTAATGTCCATACATTTAAGGGTCTAGGCAGATTTTAATCAATGAGTGAGATGAAACAGACATTCAAAAACTTGTTTATTCTTTAATGTTTCAAATTACAACACAATGTCTGTCGACATTGTACTTATGAAAATGAACCAAACTTTTGTATTTATGAGCATAAACAAATACTTTTGTTCAAAAACAATTTAATAAAAAAAAATGGAATTTAGACAAATTAACAAGAATTTGCAAAGTCGTTGTTGGCAATGAAAGCTTTGCAATCTACAGTGAGAACCAGTTTGTTTTTTGCAGCATTGTGGTTCAGCTTTAGACCAGTCCTCTAAACGCCCAGTGAAGCCCCTTATAATGGTCCCTCTATACTTAAGTGTGGGTATCATGCTCTTGGGATCTTACCCTTCATTTTCCAAGCTGATTTTCTGCCAAAGGGTTCTATTTTCCCTTGTGTGACCAGAAAACATTGTCCCAAAAAGTTCTCGTTTGTCTAAATGTTTGTGTGCAAATATTAGATTATATAAATACCTTAATTCAACAGAGCAGCCAGTTAACATTCACTGGGAGCAGTGCTTTGTCACCATAATAAAAGCACTGTAATTAGTTAGAGGCTAATTTGATGTAGCTCCATCACTCCAGCTGTACACAATCCCACTGCTTCACAGGCCAGTGCTGGGGGGGCTTTATATTCCTCTAGCTGCCACTTAGCATTGGGAAAGTGATCTTAGGCTCATGTGCTGCTGCTGCTGCTCTATTCTATTAGCAAAACATCTCTGTGGAGATTAAGTTCAGGAGACTATTTGTACTCATGGGGAAAATTACTTTATACAAGATATGTGGGTGCCCCTTTTAAGTAGGTGAATTCTATAATCTGCCGGTCTACCTTTTGGATATAAGTGTACACAGAATAAACAACTGAAAGTAAAAGTATGTTGTGAGAATAAGACCTGAACAGACCTGTGTGGCTCTCTGCAGATTGCTGACAAAAGCATTGGTGAAGTGAAGATCTCTGAGGTAGTGGCCTGCTGCTTCAGCTTGGCGTACTCCAACGTCTGACAGGGGGGCATCAATACCCTGACCTAGACAAAGGCACGCATGAAACATTACCCACATTCCTGCAGCTGGCGTAAAAAAACTTCTCGAGGACTTATTTTCGTATTTTTCATACCCTGCAGCAGTTTGTCTTTGTTGTACTGAGTTTCACCACTGAAAGGACAAAGAGGACACATCATCTTAACACACACAACTGGACCAGACAGCCAGCAAGCAAAGCAACACTTGACATTTGATATACAAGTTAATCAGCGCTCCTGGAGAGAGACTAGCTCCTCTTAACGCGGTGTGATAAATATCTCACATATTGCAGACGCAAGTGTTAGATTTGGGATGGATATACGGCTGGGCACCTCTGTGCTAACCGTTTAATTCAGTCTGGATTTATTTCTGGTAATAAATGACTGTTATTAGCAGCACTTTCATTCAAACTGAGTGATTCAGGGGAGAAGTCAAGTAAAGAGACGCACACACGTTTTGGTCCCGTTCCGCACGGAATGACCTGGTCACAATATTTTATGGAAAAAGAGACGTCTGAAAACCGCACGGAGGAATCAAGCATGATAAAACACCCACTTACTGTCGAACGAGTGTTAAACCAAAGGTGAGCATAATAAAACCACCCGGCGCGGAGTTCATAGACGGCCCGACTCTTCCTGGTTCAATGACGTCACCGAACGGATTTCAAAGACCTCTCGCGAGAGCAGCACAAACACATTAACTCACATATCACATCCCCCTACTCCACAGCACAGACACATCAACTCACATATCACATCCCCCTACTCCACAGCACAGACACATTAACTCACATATCACATCCCCCCCACTCCACAGCACAGACACATTAACTCACATATCACATCCCCCCACTCCACAGCACAGACACATTAACTCACATATCACATCCCCCCACACTCCGCAGCACAGACACATTAACTCACATATCACATCCCCCACACTCCACAGCACAAACACATTAACTCACATATCACATCCCCCCACTCCACAGCACAAACACATTAACTCACATATCACATCCCCCCACACTCCGCAGCACAGACAC
>JBBPCZ010000136.1:30084197-30094782 GCA_037974445.1 Brycinus macrolepidotus | reverse complement strand
TCGAGAATCTGACACTGGTGGGTGAAAGAGTGTATGATAGAGAGTCAGAATGCTGATTTTTGAGAAATTTTACTGCATCCCGGTTGATCCGTCCCTGCGCACATTATATCACTTAGCCATTGTGCTGCCACAGAATGAACTGTGAGCAAAATCTCAAGAAAGTTTTATATACCAGAGCTGCGATAAAGTTGTATGTATGATTGAAACAATGTTGCATTTTTATTTGAATCAACTGTCAACAGGTGTGGTTCCCATGGAGTAAAAACTGAATTGGAGATAGGGGGCATAAGGAGTATGTGTGTGTGTGTGTGTGTGTGCTCAAAGGCGCCAGCATGTTGGAGTGTGGGAATGTTTTTCAACTCTATTTTATACGCTGATCGTAGTCTTACTAATTAATTTCTAATGACCGGTCATTTTTGACCGGGAACACCATGAGTGTTTATAACCTCAATAAAACACACAAAATGTAACAAAAATTCTCAAATAATTTTGTGTAAAACTGTGTAAACAAAGCCATGTAACCCTACAGCAAACTGATGAAATTAACTGCATTTTCTAAAGAGAAAATTGGAAAATCGGTCAGATTTGACCAGAACACAATTTAAGTGATGCAACGTGAAAGGGGAATCACCCAATCGGGCTTTAGGGCCTCAGGTGTTTTTAAATAAGGGTTATGCAAGCGTGTGCTCTTCTGCTTGTTTCTTAATACTTTTATGTCTTTAAACAGGACGAGGAGAGAAAGCATGTCTACAATGACTGTAATGAAAATTTATGCTAAAAACGCAGCACCCTTTGGCCACTAGATGGGAGCATTACAATGTGACGAGATCTCTCTCTCTCACACACACACTCACACAGACAGTCGTGTTTTTGCTTAAGTTTATTGAACAGAGAGAATGTGGAATAAACATTACTGAGGTATACACTCAGGTTTAAAATAGTTTTTAAAAAAAGTTCCACTTATTTCTCTTTGGTGTAAATTGCACCACATGGGTGTAGTTAATCTTCAATCAATTAAGGCAGCAATCAATTCAGGTAAGAAAACAAACAAAATATATATTTGTACTTTATTGCCTCTGTCTCACATTTAGCACCAGGTATGGACTGAAATGTGGACAGTCCTCTTGGCTGGGGGTGTGTTTTTAAGGATGGGTGTGTATAAAAGCCCTCTTGTCAGTGGGAACAAACCAATGAGGGAGCGAGGTGTGCGACACCCACAGATCACTGAACAGATAAGGAATGCTACAACATCCTTCCGCTTCCCTCTCGTTCATCAAACTGCCTTCCTGAGCTCCCTGATAAATGTATGAAGTGAGGTATTGAAGCAGCAAGCATCAAAGTTTGTCTTATAGACTTCGCAAAAGAGCAATGCATAGCAAAAAAAACAAAAAACAAAAAACAAAACAAAAAAACAGCAACAACTGGAAACACACATGAAGAAAACAGAGCATTTATACTAGCTACATAATGCACATGCCAGCTGCCCTGCTTCACTTTAAACTCCAACAGGCCAAGAAAAAAAAAAACTAGGTTACAAAAATTATTGGGATGTAGCAGCACATGTAACGTGGAATGTAGGTAGACAATGCAATCTGTGTAAGACTGGACAATAGCTCTTTTTTTCCTTTTAGCAGCATAAGGATAAATGGTCAGACAGAAGTTGGAAAAAAATATGAAAAAAAAAAGCAATTTAAATTTGATACAGCCTCAGAATAAGTATGTTGGCCCATACACAATGTAATATACTGAATACAGATTAGATTGATATTCTGGAGCATATCAGCAATATATTGCAATATATTCCACGTTGGTGGGAGGACAGTGAAAGCTGCATTGTTCTTAAAATGAACTTACAAATTAGAACACTGGAAGATGGTTCAGGCTGTATATAAAAACTTTCACACACAAATTTTCACAGCTCAAAAGCTTCTGCATTTTAGTCAAACGCTCTTAAGCAGAATTCTTCGAATTTCTCTGTAATTCAATGACTGAGAAGTTAACAAGGCAATTTAGAGTGGCTTAATGTGAAATGGTTTCTTGTAGCTTACTGAAATTTCTTTACTGTGGTAGTGTTTGGAACAAGGGGTCGCAAAGTCCACAACACAAATAAAGTTGTTTTATTACAGATTTTATTACAGCTAAATATAACTATCCAAAATAACCCATGAGCCAGCATGTCTTCTGAGTTTTTTATGTTATGTGAAATTATGTGAAAAAATGTTTTCTTTGGAGACTATTTTGCCATACAACACCCTTTCCACTATGAAAATATTTAAAAAGAAGTCTTAGGCCCTAACCTTCTCCAAAGTGTTATAAACCAATGTATCATCCATTAGACAACTTATTCATGATCATTTGACACAATAACTCCTATAACGTAGTTTTTAAAGCCATTAATTGCTTTTGATGTTCTGAACAATTCTGACTTTGTCAATTTTGTTAGAACGTTTCAAATCAAGCCACTCTAAATGACTTTGTTTACGATAAAACAATTTAATCATGCAGTCATTTCAGAAAAAGGGTGGAATTCCCATTTAAAAGACAATAAAAAGATGTCATGTTACATTTGCACTGCTTTTGTTTGCTGTGAAGCAGGAAGAGTAAAGTTCAAGTATATAATGTCAAAATCTTGACAATTGTATGCTGATATGACAACACAATTACAAAAACCACATAAACAAAGACTAATAGCAAAATTGGACAATGCCCTATCTAAACTTGCAAGATGTGAATCCTTGCCAAAAGATTTCAAAATAACTTTCCAGTAACTACTTCTGAGCAGCTGCTGTCCAGTAGCCGATTTGGAACCTCTTTCAGCTTCTTTTGGTTTCTGCTTACTAAGTATACCTAAGTAAAACCTGCAAGTATACCTAACTTGATGGGAAACCAGCCCCAAAATAAAAAATAACTTAAAAAAAGATAAAAATGAACTAATTAGCAAAAAAAAAAAAAATCCAACACAATAATCATGATAAAATGGGAAGTAAGTTTCAAAAGTGCATTCACGTTTGTTTGTTTTTTTTTTTTTGGCAATGAGGATTTCCTTTAATATCAGCTAAGGTTCATTAGTCCAGTACACACTGAATCTCAGAGGGCTCTCAAACTCCAGTTCCCAGTCCTGAAGGGTGGCGGTGCTCCCGTTTACTTTCCCTGCACTGTTCCAGATCAGATTAGCTTACAAGGCCCGCCTCCTCCGCAACGCATTCTTATAAATGCGCACACTTCTACTTGTTACTTGCAGAACAGCACTCATGACTGATTATTACACAGAAGTCTCTCACCTTCAAGACCACCATTTCATATTTCGGCCTGACCTACCTTCTCTCTTTTTCATTTCATTTCATCCACTTCCTCTCATCCTGCTGTACTTCACAAAAACCCTCTCTACTTACAGAAGCTCAATCCTGATCCAGTCTTTAAGCACTTTAGAAAAAGCCCCTGTTCTCTCACACCCAGAGAGTCAAGTACATCATTCCTATCCAATTAAATGCAGACAGAAATCAGCTGTGTGAAAGGAAAGGTATGCCTCTGACAGAACTGCAGGTTTTCCAAAAAAAAGGAAAAACTAACACTTGTCTAGCAACAAACAGCTAGAACAGTCACTCAACCTATCTTTGTTCAGCATTACAGAATAACATACCCATACTCCATACTGTCCTGTAATCATCTCAGAGTGCCATTGTCACTTTAATGGCTAAACCTAATGACTAATATGATGATTAATCTGAGTCTCAGAATGAATTCAGGCAGACATGTACAGTTTTACTGTACATTCATATTCAGCCAGCATGCACAATATGCATTCCTTCTGAAAGCTTTGTAATCACAAATAAATCACTCTAACATTAGTAAGCATGATAATATACATGATACAAATGGATTATATAATAATAATAATAATAATAATAATAATAATAATAATAAAAAGAAATACAAAGAGCTTCTACACCAAGATGTTCTGTGTTTGTTATATAAAAATACTCATATCATATAAATATATATTCATTATCTCCTGGTGGAAATTTTAGTTCAGTTTCAAGTATATTAACAAATGCAAGGCCCTAAGTGATGCCTAAAATATCTTTCATATTTTGTATTTTTCATGATGTTATTTTTGATACTATTTGGTTGTAGACATTTTATGCAATTAAATAAGTTGATTACAACATATTTCAGCTTGCATTTTACACACTGAGGAATTCAGGTGGGTAGGGCGAGGAAGTGACATCATAGGCTGATGTCACGAACATCGGTAGGTGTGCAGGACTGGCTCTGAGACTCCACATCCTTGCTGGCAACTCCGCCCTCCACGTGTTTGTGCTGCTGACTTTTTCTGAGACTGCTGGCCAGCAACTGCTCAATCTTCTCCTGACAAGACTTCAGACAGTCCTACAAGAAAGACATTGACATGCAGAGGAATAAACAACAGTCTCAGACACACTGCATGCATGCATCAGCACACACTCTTTACTTAGTCTTTAATGACTTAAGATGAGTTCAGTTAATAACAATAGTTTAAAAATACGCTCGGTCCATGAATTTTGTTTGGTTCATGATTGAATATTCTCAAATTTTGGAAAAAGGACAATAATCATGGTGGTAGAAGTGCTGGGCTGAAGATGGTTGTTGGCATAAGTTATAGAATCTCCATTCCCCACTATTCACATTGTCATATTTTTGCATTGTCACAATGCAATGGAACACTCCAAACTAGACAGAAAATTCCTGACGAAAATTTGAGATGGGCCTGCTGCACGTGCCCTGGATGAGTTGGTGTTCCTAATAAAGTGGCCGGTCTGTGCTCGTGTTCCTAACAAAGACAGCAAAAATGCCATGGATAATGAATGAGGTTCAGAACCAGAAGCCGCGAGAGAGCAACATGATTTGGTGTAGGAGGTGGTTGCTAGGGAGTTTCTAGGCAGTTGCTATGGTGTTGCTAGGTGCGTGCTAGGGTGTAGGAGGTGATTGCTAAGTAGTTTCTAGGTAGTTGCTATGGTATACAAAACAGTTGCTATGGTGTTGCTAGGTTGTTGCTATAGTGTAGGAGGTGGTTTCTAAGTAGTTTCTAGGCAGTTGCTATGGTGTAGGAGGTGGTTGCTAGGGGGTTTCTAGGTGGTTGCTATGGTATACAAGGTGGTTGATAGGGCGTTGTTAGGTGAGCAATAAGCAAGGAAAACACGAGTGCTGGTCATTACCACGTTTGTGTGTGGGGGGAGTTGGCCTGAGGAATCACATGACGTTTGGTGGGTTTCGGACAAAGCATGTCTGAGCAGGACGATCTGAAAGGTGAACCTCATTCATTCTCTATGGTATTTTTGCTGTCTTTGTTGGTGCATTGCGTCGCCACGGTAACTCAATACGCCAACAAAAGTAATAGCAAACCTTGCACTGTCGAGCTGAATGTTTGATATATACATTGCCTGGGTTCACGCCACGGTTCGAGCCGCATTAAGTGCGAATAATAAATAAAGACACCGTTCAGAGGTGAAAAATAATATGGACCTGCCAGTGCAGCCAAAATAATTGGAGATTCATGCATTTACATAAAGATAGAAAACTCGGATAGTCCATGCTGATACGTTGTCATGCATACATGTAACTCATCTGAAAGCTGACTGAATTGATTTTAAGGTAAATTCCTGCCAGCGTGATGCTTGGTACCATCAATTTTAATAACCATCAATAACGTTCCAACTTTTTGGAATTTCTCATTTCTTTGTTTCTCTTTCATCCTCTGTAAGTAAATGTCTCTGTGTGTGGGAGGTCTGAAATAACCCACTGGTGGGGCACCCTGTGCTTCTCCCGCCCTTCTCTTTCTTGTTCTTCTTCTCTCTGTTTCTCGCTCTTCTCTCAGACGACAGCATTCCTGGGCTCAGACTGTAGTATTACTGTGCTCGCTTTGATGGCTGCATCCTGGGCACATTCCCATTAAAGTGACCAAAAAAAAAGCCCTCAAAGGGTTCGGCATGTTGTTGGTTCCTGGTTACTACCAGCAACACACACACACAGACACAAAACCATGCAAAACAACTGAAATATACAGACACACATAATGCAATTTTATGTATTCCACACACAGCATCAGACACACAAGCCCACATACACTCACATTTATAGCTGCTGATTGCAGCCACAGCCAAACCAGAGGTATAGCAATCTAAACATTATAAAGTTTTCTGCTGACTTATAATTTTGCACAAAATTTGCTTTATGGGTTTGCTTTTGGAAGTACAGTTTTTATATGGATGTAAGAAGCCAGGTCTGACCTCAATGTACTAATCTACTTTGAAGAGTGAAAGCTCAGAATTACCCACCCTTAGAGTTATTATGAAACTGACGGAACTAGCCCTACAGTACTATGACTGCCGGTAAAGGCTGAATAATACTTCTGAATGTGAATGTGTACAGGTATCGTGGAGACATTAACACAAGTTTTCAGCTATTTACTTGCACATAATATTAATGTGTGCATTAGAAGGCAATGTTGCATTTTAAAAAACAGAACACTAGAAACTAGAAGCAATGTTCAACCACATGAAAAATCCCAAATTGCATTGTAGTAGCGAAAGAATAGTAAAGATCACTGTATTGCACGATATTTTATTTAGTGAAGTCAGAATTTCACCGTTAGTTAATATACTTTGCTGCCCAATCAGAGTTTAAACATGTGTAGTTACTATGACTACTCAAACCCCTACTCGCCATCTCTACATAAATTCATTTGCATCTCTGCAGTATAAATGAACCTCGAAAAAGCATGTGACACACTCACCACTTCGATGTGGGTGATTTTGGCCAGCAGTTCGGTCAGACTGTTCCCCCAGACTCCATTCTCTATCCGGTCCAACTGGAGTCCACAGACCGCTGCACCAACACTCCCTGAGGCTATCATGGAGGGAGGAAACATTGCGAAGCTGTGATCTGAGTAGGGGAGATGGAGAAAAAACCGCAGACAGCATGAGACAAACCAAAGAACATCTTTCACCTGCAAAGCAACAAGCTCCCTGCAGGCACTCAGGCTAATAGCAACCAGGCTGTGTGCGGGAGGAGAGAAGGAGGAAGGGAGGGAGCTTAGGGGAGGCTGATTTTTTTTCCTTCAGCACTTCTCACATCTGGTCTGAATTCCGTCCAAACGGCAAGAACTTCAACCTGACTTTCACACACTCCAGGCGGGAGCTGAGTTTCGGTGCATGCTCCCTCCCATCGGCTCAAGCCACAGCTGCGATTAGAAAAACAGAGAACGGAGTCTTCGTCCTCTCTCCTCCTCCTCCGCCCTGTCGCATTCTTGGAAGGCTTTAGAGTTTCCAGGAATGACTCCCCTCAGCCTATCATCTGCCTGGGGCTCCTTAACAGGAAAATTTAAAAAGACATATTATCTGAATGTCTTTGCCTGCAAAGAAGCTAAATCCTTACCATAGCACATTGGAATAAGCCTATCTGACAGCCTAATTACTTATGTTATCCCCTCACCACAAGCCCATACCCACTAAGTTATTCAGTTATTAATTTGTAACTACTATAAATTACTTAATAACTACTACTATCGAACTAATATGCGAAATATGTAGTTATAAGAATGAGCAATTGGGGCTCCCAAGTGACACAACTGTCTAAGCACTAGCCCTTTCATTAGGAGAGCGCAAGTTCAATCCCCGTTCGTGCTGCAACCATCTGTAGAGCACAGTTGGCTTCACTCTCTCCAGGTGGCCAGGATGGCCCTCACTCTCCCCCATCACTCAGCATGATGCCAGCTTGCATGGCTGTCTGCTAGCTAACATAACAAAGTTGGTAGTTTTCATTCTCCTCCACGTGTTATGCTGTCCAATGTGGTAGATGGCTT
Source organism: Brycinus macrolepidotus (assembly GCA_037974445.1). Lineage (NCBI taxonomy): Eukaryota > Metazoa > Chordata > Actinopteri > Characiformes > Alestidae > Brycinus > Brycinus macrolepidotus. The sequence goes on along the minus strand of JBBPCZ010000136.1, from coordinate 30,086,942 downwards.
ACGTGAAGCACATGCTAGCCCTCACAGTTCTAGTGTTGATAGCATCACATGATAGGGTGAGCCCTAGTTAGTGGATGGAATTGGAGACAACTAAATAAGAAAGAAAAAACAAAAAAAAAAAACAGAAGAAGAATTAACATGCGTGCTCACGTACAGGCCAGATGGATTTAAGGCCATAAATTAAATAAGTTTCATTAATAAGGGCCCTTAGCAACTAAGAGATTGGACAAGTCCACTTCAGGGGCTGCAGGATAAAGGGACATGCCCACCTAGGGACACAAACCTTTTATTCTGTATCAGCCAAGTAAAGAAAAAAGAAGAAACTTTGACAAACACGTTATGACTGCAGCAGTCAAAAATGGCTTGATTAGCAAAAGGCAACATACTGTCATGCTTTCTATGTCTGCTGTAAGGTCTGTTTATGTGGCAAGTACAACAGGAAAACTTTCAGTCAATTTGCCAAACCTTATTGGTTTATGACAATTAGCACTATAAGACTATAACGGCCAAGGACGATGAACTTTCTGCTTAAACTATCAATCAGTTTATCTGAAAAAAAACAATTACATGGCAAAACACCTACACAGGATCTCCCACACCTAAAAATGAATCATTTCAAATAATGCATTCTTGTGTAAGCTCTTTACAGTTTCCCATTAGGCTGAAACGATTTTTTGTTAATGTTTTGGACACCAACCTAGCAATAGCTGCTATGAACAAATGCTTTTGTGGGCAATGGTTACACTTTGGTTGTGCAGAAGAGTAGATCCAGATCCTGTAAGCTGAGGGTGATGGAGGCAAAAAGAAGGCATGAGAGATAAAAACCCTGATAGCTAAAATTCAAAAGGGACATCCATCTCTTTCCAGATACAAACACAAAGCCCTTGTAAGCAAAACTGAAATCAATGTAAGAAAATCTAACTTTCCTTTCACAAATCTGGCTGCATCAGTCGGCCTATGGCCTGGAGAGGAAATGACAGTAGTCTGCCCTGGAAGACTTTTATTAGCAGCTCTCTGGACTGGAGCGGCCGTGTTTCTTTTTTCAGACGCAGAGGAGGATGAGATGGACAGGCTTGGATAAACACACAGGGAGTAGACCAGCTGTGCAATGGGCCGCCTCTCATGCCATGAGAACTACATATCCAAACACGAAAAGAAAACCCCAAACATTTACATTTACTCCCAAAACCAGCGGTGGGCTCTCTGCTGTGGCCACCTCACGCTCGGTTTATAGGCCTTATGAAAGTGATTCCCAGTGCTGTGGCAACACACCCAAAGGAGGAAAATATTCCCATCAAAGCAGAAATAAGATAAGAGAACTCCAGCAAACTACAGACTTGATCCCTCATCTCTGGAGACATTGCATACAGATGGCAAACTTCAGGTTAAGAAACAAGATTGAGACTCATTTGACATGCTGCAAATTGATTCTGATTTATGATTCTTATGCCTCAGTCCTCATATCTCGATAAGGCAAATCTATAAAGAACAGTCTAGGTAGTTATTGACATTGTGGATGATCTATATTGATCTCTCAATATGAGAAAAAATCTATGTTTCTTTAGGAGCGTCAAAGAAATACAGTACCTGAAGGATGGTATGCTTGTAGCTGAGAAACAATCATTTCTAAGCATTTAAATTTTATATGTCAAACAGTTAATGATTTGCTCAAGACAGGGACAAAATTTGTGTTGTTCATGTAATACTTAAATGTTTGACAAAGTTCATTTAGTTGATTTGCTAATATCTGCTTCACATGCATACACCACACATCCAAAAACAATACAAGAAAACAATATCCTCCATATCCAAGTGATGCGTATCAGAAAGTATTTGTGTTGTCGTACCTGTAGCACAAAGGGCAATGAAAGTTTGAGCATGTTTACGAATCAGTGTCAATCTGTCCTCAGGTAAGGGAAGTTTGCAAAGTATATGTTCTATAAAGTCGAGAGGGGTGACAGCCGCCATGTTCCACTTCAGTTTCCCCAGCACCACCAGCTCCCACTTCTGCATAGAGAAAGAGAAGGAGAGAAAGGGACAACAGAGAGATGGGAGAAAAAGTTAGAAGGCATCTTCTGCAAAAACAGCATTACTCACCATACATCTACTGCACCAACTATACATACCGCATTGTTATATAATATAACAGTCATCTATGGGTGAAATTTGACAAAATTTTACGTGTGTTCAAAAATTGTGGTGGTGATACAGGGTGTGAATTTGTGTGAAGTTTGCATCGTTACATCACTAAATACTTGCATAGGCATGTCTTAAGACACTGAAATGTATTAGTTGCAACACGCCCTATAAACAAATTTTCAAAAAATTTGATGTGCATGCAAATAATGTGGTAGTGAACCAAATGTTTGCACCTTTATATCACAAGATATTGGGACAGGCATGTATAAGCTGCTGAATTTTGTTTGGCTATTGGAAGCAATTTTGTTGAGTGAGCCAAATGAGACTATCAGTTGCAGCACCTAAGTATAGGAGATCACTGACCAAAAAACAAAGAAAACTAGAACTGCAAGCAGTTATTAACGGGGTCCAAGGTTCGGCGCGGTCCGCATCCCGGGTGCATAACAGCAAAACATGAAAATCAACATAGATGACGTACACCAAATTTGGTGAGATTCGGATAAACGGCCTCGGACAAGTTAACTTTTTTAAGTTCTGAGATTTAGCCAAAATGGCGGACAGTGGGCGTGGCCATATGGAAATCTGAGATATACATTTGATGCAGGA
>JBBPCZ010000136.1:30049064-30065697 GCA_037974445.1 Brycinus macrolepidotus | reverse complement strand
ACGTTACTGAAGAAATTATTGTTAATGAATTTGATGTTGTCTAAATAAAGTAAAGTTACACCTAGACTTTTCTGTCACTGTTTTTTTTGAGGTGGGGCATGAAATTATTTCTTCCTGCCAAGTGGGGAATGAGAGCAAAAGTTTGAGAACTACTGAGCTAATCTATCGCTATCTATATCAGTTCACTCACTGGTCAATGCGAACAGCATAACTGTCAAAGATTATTCCACTGATGGCAAGAATGTTTTTAGTGAGTTAGTGCACTGATATAGAATTCAGTGGTTATTAGGCAGTCATAGTTGTGCAGCATAATTCAACAGCAGATTTTAGCACCAATACTATCCAATTTATATCAATGTTTTGACAGCTGGTATTGTTAGTTTTATAATTGAAAAAATTTAATCAGCCTATTTCAACGAAAGTAGTCCGTGTGTACTGTGAAGTCTTTGAAACAGGCTTGCATGACTTATCAGTGAAGCTGAGGGGAGGCAAACATCCACTCCCACACCCACCCTAAAACTCCTCTGGCAGCACTGGAGTGTAACACCCAAGAACATTCAAGGATCTGGTGCCTGGTTAGCTGCTGATATCCACCCTCTGCAAAATGCAAACAAGTGAAGCCTAAAAACAAGACAAAACATCACTCTCAAAGTGGTAACAACTGTCATTCTGCAAGTAGAACTCTGCCCACACTCCAGGAATAGCTGTCCCATGGCACAGTGTTTAACAGTGGTTTTCCCATGGCTAATGAAGCAGACAAATAACTACCATACTACCTGTATCCAGTCAAGCTGAGCCTACTTCTGATGCTACATTATTGATCCTACTATAGCCTCTCCAAGTCATTAAGTTTAAGCCTGCACATGTGTGCCTCTTATTATCAGTAATCTCCATAGTGTTATTCTTTTACTCTCCCTTGCTATCTGGTGCTGACCAGAGAAGGATGGGTTCCTCTACTGAATCTTGGTTCCTCCGAAGGTTTCTTCCTACAACTTTAGGAAGTTTTTCCTTGCTTCAGTCATCCTTGGCTTGCTCACTAGGGGCTCAGACCCACATTCTGTAAAGCTTTGTGACAACATCAGTTGTAAAAAGCCCTATATTCACCTTGAGCCTGCATCCATCGTATTTACTTTTTACATAATGAACACCCACAATGGTCTATAATGAAACAACAAAGATTGTTGGCAGCAAACCTAGAGATGTCTAAGCACAGATGCAATACAAAACAGATATCTGCTGTGCTAGGCTAATTTACTAAAGTTTCAAATGATTCCAGTCGGTACAAAGCCTTACTCAAACATTCCCACACAATCACTTAGATCACTTTTACAAGTGCTTATATAGGAACTAATAATAACTGATACCACTTGGAAAATCTTCTCTGACCTTCTCGGCAGGGTCAGTCGAGAGGAAGTCCTAAACTCTTCCCACCAGCAGACTCTGAGAAGCCCCCTGAGAAGTGGGAGAGAGTTTCCACTTTTGTTAACATTATCATTTAAAGGTCTGTGAAAGCTGGCGGTGTGGACCCGCTCATGCTAGAGGGAAGGAAGAAGGGAGAGACAAAGGAGTAGAGCAGAAAGGGTCTCAGCTGCCATGCTCTTTCTGATCCTTGGTCACTACTTCCCAGGACCGTGGCTGCCCCTTTGGGGGAACTTTTTCTGTCGCAGTTCCGGACCCAGCCTCCAAATCAGGAAATGTCTCATTACACATGACCAGCACGACGTCTGCCTTGCACATATGCATAATCTGATAGCTAGTTAGGCACATCTCTGAGTTGATCCAGTCACTCTTTAATCCACAACTGAGTATGTTTGAGGCCAGTGTTAATCAGTAGTCACCAGCATTTGTGATCAGTTATTACTATGCATTCAAAAGATATGAGCCCTGAAGTGTTCAAGATGTTAAAAAAATCTGATACCACAAACATATTAGCTGGATATATAGCCTGTGCATAAGTGTAGCAAGTGAAGATGAGCTAAACGTAAGTCTTTTCAGTCTCTCTTGATGTCGAAGTTCTGAATGGTTAACTTTTTCAGCCTTTGTACTGAGACAATTCTATAGACAGTAAAAGCAGCACCAGCTTTGTACACTTGAACGTCCTTCCCTGCACTTTAGAATGTATGATTTGGCTCACTAATTTAAAATATTTTTAAAAATGCAAAATGTCCCATATTAATTTTAATTATGATAAACCTACATAAGTTACAAAGTTGCCAGGAGTTAATTACATAACATATACACTCACGTAAGTGCATTGTAGTCACTGTTTATTAGCAATTTTTCAGTCACAAAACTACTACTTTTAACAATAATTGATAATTGATAAATCATTTCCTTATTACATGTAGTAGTTGACAAATACATAGTGTTTGTAATACTACTACATGTAATAAATATGTATCGTTCATTTACGAATTATATGGGACTCTTATTGTAATACCACTGGCTGCCGAACTCAGCTGAAGTGATGTGACCCTCCAATTAGACACACAAAGTGAGCCTGATCAACTCTGGCCATTGGCTGTTGCGTTTCCGACGCTTACATAAGCATCAGTAACAGGAAGTGAAGCCGTGTGTGTTTTGTTTGAACCCATGGCTAGAGTTGCTGTTTCCCTGTCTGGAATCTCACTGTTGTGGAGGAAATGAAAGCAGAGGGCGGCTCTCCACACTGTGTGTCCCTTCGATATAAATACTCAGTCAGAGGAAAAGTGATGACTAAGGACACAGTGAAAGGGGGAACTTGATATTTCCTCATGTTTCTCAGCTATAGTGAATGACCATGCACTTACACAAGGGTTAAGAAAAAGCTGAAATGCATCATAAACTTCATAAATCTACTGGACATACTGGACATTAAGGATTCAAGTTTTTCATTTGAGAGGACCTTTGTCTTTTGTGCATGAAACAAAATGTTCCTCCAGGACCAAGATGCAACACAAGAACAAAACAGAACAAAACATTGCAAAGAGGAAAACAAAGGCAGAAAGGGGCAAAACAAGCCAGGGTGTGACATGCAGACTGGACAAAATACACAGAGTGCAAAGAGAGCGAGAGAAAGTGCAAATTCCGAGGCAGACAGCAATAAATAATAAATGTGCTAATAATAGCAGCAGCAGGAAAGAGAACGTGCAGTACATAATAAATTGAGGGGTATTTACAGTGGCAGATCGGGTGTAAGTTGTTTTTGTTTGAGGGAGAACAGTTCAGTGTGTATATGCAATGTCATTTAGGAGAAGGAAGAAGTTCAGTTCAGGTGTTTGTGTGTTGGTACACCCATTGCGGGTACAACCATTGTCTGAAATGATTGCCTGTAGCAGTGAAGTTTTGGTCTTAAACCACATTCACAAGTCTGTGCTACCTTAATGAGGAGCTGGATGCCTTTTGAGCCGGTTGAGAGACATCCTGGTGATTTATTTTTACTGAAAATATTTGTGTGACTGTTGACTAATGTTTATCAGCAACTTTACCCATACAGCTCCAGTGCTAAACTGAAGAAACAAAATGGTATCTTTACTGATTGACTACATCTGGGGTAAGAGGAAAATTGTGTAAATGTAACTTCTCTCATTTTCCAACTATTTCTTTAAACCATATCATACAAATGTGATTTGTGATTATTTGCGTTAAAGAAACTGCCCTAAAGCCATTTGTTTTTACAGTCGGGCCGACCGGCGGACCGAACGGCGACGGAGAGAGGCGCAGGAGTTCCAGGCAGGTGATCGGGTCTGGCTCTCCAGTCGGGACCTTAAGTTAAGTTTACCCTCTCGTAAACTCTCCCCTAGGTTTGTAGGTTCTTTTAAAATATAACGTCAAATCAACCCTGTTTCATTTAAGTTGAAACTACCACCTCAAATGCATGTGTCTCCTGTGTTTCATGTCTCCCTCCTCAGGCCAGATGTGCAGGGGCCGCTGGATGAAGGGGTTGTGGAACCCGCTCTCCCCGCAGTGATCGAGGTCGAGGCTCCCGGACTGTCGGAGGAGACGGGGTCGCCCGTGATATCTGGTAGATTGGGAAGGGTATGGTCCGGAGGAGCGGAGCTGGGTGCTGGCCGGAGAGGTCCTTAGTCAAGAGCTCGTGGAAGAGTTTCACCGTAACCGGCTGGAACAGTCACCATGGGAGACCCAGTTCGTCTCCGAGTGTGGCAGTGGTTCCCCCTCGCCCCCCTCCGGGGGCCGGTGCTGGAGTGAGGGTACTATCATGTCTGGGCCGCCTCGGTCACGCCTTCAGCAGCCCCCCGTCAGTTCAAGGATTTGTTTCACTTTGAGCTTATTAGCTCTCAACTTGTTCTCAGTTTCAAATAAACACTCGTCTCATTCAAGTTCTCCCACACCAGCGTCCTCCTTGCTCGTACCAGTCATGACATCACTCTGTCATGTCAGGGTGTAGAGGGAGGATGGCTTACAGGAGACCTCTTGCAAAATAACTTCTTTAATGAATTCAAGCACAAGGAAAACTCAGAGCTCAAAGCAGACCAAGTAATGCAAACAAAAGGCTAACACCTAGCACTTAGCTTAGCCGTTAGCTTAGCAGTTAGCTTAGCTTAGCACTTAGCTTAATACATACCCTTAACCTATAACATAACACTTAGCATAGTAGTTAGCTTAACACTTAGCTTAGCAGTTAGCTTAGCTTAGCATGTAGCTTAGCACATACCCTTAACCTATAACACTTAGCATAGTAGTTAGCTTAGCACTTAGCTTAGCAGTTAGCTTCAGCTTAGCCCTAACAAACATAGCCCTAACAAAGGATCTCAAACAACATTCATACAACAAAGCTCTGCACCGAAGGGGAGGGAGAGACACGGCTACACGGCCGGTATACTGGTTCCAGAGCCAACCAGGCCCGTTAAGGTTCCGCTATAACTGTAGCAGAGCGGTGAGTGTCCAAAGTCCGTACTAGTAGCACAGATGCTAACGGATCACGGGAAAGGGATCCCATGTGAGTGGGGAAATGTCCGTTGCTCTGCCACTGGGAGAGAGGGGTTGAGTAGAGAGCACACTTTGTTCTTGAAGGAGTCCGCAGAGTGAAGAGGGACTCACACTAGTAGTCAACACTGTGACAGTCCAGCACATGCATGTGAAGCACTTTTCAGTCCAGCCCGAGCGTGGCTCGAGAGAGGCAGATCCTCTACTGCCACTAGAGAAACAGTCCTTAGTATAAAAGCACTACAGAAGTATCAGTGGGCTTCAGCTAGACTGAAACAGACACATAGGCAGAAGCATACGTTGCCATGAACTATACAAACCCCAAACATGCATAGCAAGACTCATAGAAGACTATTGGTGTCCAAGCACTGACTCGCTGGACCAGCGGGGCTTTAAGGAGACACAGACACATAACCAACCAATCACACTACAGAAACAATCATACCTCTAACGAGGAGTCATTAACTCAAACTACTCACAGGTGGACTCGTTCTCCCCTCCCTGGCAGCCAGCTAACAAGCTCCTTGCCTGCAACTGGCTGTCAAGCTTGGGAGAACCATACACATACATAACCTGAGTCCTTGTGTCCAGGGCTGCTTTAGTTAGTACTCGGTCGACGGGCTCCTTTGGGGGCACACTCTGTCTCTTTGAGCTCATTTTTTTTTCACAGATTTATGATACTAATTAGAGGAGATGGGTAGATGCTTTGTATAATTTGGCACCTTCTATTACAATATTTTAAAATCTGGATTTGAGGTTTATAGGTGAAAAATATAGGTGAGTGCATGATAATGCTTTCAGTTAATCAACTGTGGTTTGAGGAGTGATCATAAAGCTGTGAATGGGAAAAAAGGACCCAAGGGACTTGAATCTGGGTTTTGCGCAGCCTCTGCTTAAAAAGCTGGACCTAGCTTGCCGAAGCAAAGATTTAAAAGAGGAGGTCATGGGATGGAGAACAGTAGTAGTGAGTAGGCACTACATTTGTTAGGAGGGATGAGCTTCAGGCGTGGGTGTCTTTTAAACTAAATCTATTGCATAACTCCATTTTGTGAGAGCAGACCACACCTTCAGTGTGGTTTTCAGGAGGGATTGCAAAACTGTAGAAAGTGCAAAGAGATCACAGAACTGGGCAGGGTTTGATTTCTGGAGAGCTTAGATATTGGGCTAGAAGGCAAGGCTTCCAACAAAATGTTATAAACTCTCCAGATAATGGCAATGACAGCTGCTGATGAACATTTCAAAAACAAAAAAAAGGGTACAAAAATGCCAATTATGTCAAACTGACGAGGGTGACAATGTAATAAGGTATTACATAACATATAACTTAAGTTTGGGCAAAAAATGAGGAAAATTTGGTCAAAAAACAAGGTAAAAAGCAACCATTTGTGATAATGCTAATTTACTCTAGTGTCTGTAAGGCATCCATGAGTCTGACCAGCTTGTCCTGCACATCCCACAGATGCTTGATTGGCTTGGGATCTAGGGAATGTGTAGACCAAGTCAGTATCTTAAACTCCTTGTCATGTTCCCCAAACAATTCCATTTTTTTCAGTGTGACTGGGCCCACTGTTGAAAGAGGCCACTGCCTTTAGGCAGTACCATTGCCATGAAGGGGTGTATTTATCTGCAACAATGTTTGAGTAGGTGGTACGTGTCAAAATAATATCCACATGAATGCTAAGACTCAAGGTTTCCCAGCAGAATGTTGCCTAGAGCATCACACTGCCTCTACCGACTTGCCTTCTTCCCATAGTGCATCCTGGTGCCTTCTCTTCCACATATTCACACTTGGCCGTCCACATGATGTCAAAGAAAAAAGAAAACATCCATTGCTTCATGGACTAGTTCTGATGCTCACATGCCCATTGTAAGCAACTTCAGTGGTAGACAGGGGTCAGTATGGGCACTCTGACTGCATTACGCAGTGTGTTCTGACACATTTCTGTCATAGCCAGCATTCATGTTTTCAGCTATTTGTGATACAGTAGCTTATTTGTGGGATCAGATCATACAGGGTCCCCATGTTCATGAGTGAGCCTTGGGTGCTCATGATCCAGTTGTCAGTTCACTGGTTGTCCTGCCTTGGGCTGTTTCTGCTAAGCTCTAAACACTACACACCAGGAACACCCCACAAGACCTGTTGTTTTGAAGATACTCTGAGCCAGTCATCTATGGGAATAGTGATGTACTGGCCAATTGTTCAGTTTTGTAGCACAAACATTATATCTACATGGAAGGATCATCAGAAGGTAACCTTAACTCCTCACAAAAGTCAGCAACTGAGGTATGCAACACTTACATAAACCAGAGGCATTATGGAATTAAGTGCAGTGGTCTGATGAAGCGAAAGTTGGCAAAAAGCAAAAATCAAAGGTGTGTTTGGAGAAAAAAGTAGAAGCATTTCAACATAAGGATACCTTACCATCTTTTAAGCATATGGATGAATCTATTGAGCTATGGCATAATGTGGAAAAGATTTTACTAAATATAAATTTAAAAATTGGGGGCTGGTGGCCTAGTGGTTAGGGCATTGGCCCTGCAATCAGAAGGTTGTGGGTACGAATCCAAACTGCTAGTGTCACCACTGAGGTACCCTTGAGCAAGGTATCGTCCCCACACACTGCTCCCCGGGCGCCCCTCATTGGCGGCAGCCCACTGCTTCACTTGGTGAATGGGTTAAATGCAGAGAAAGAATTTCACATTGTTCACACTGTGTTTACGGGTGACTATAAGGGTTAATAAATTAAAAATTAGGGTTCTATTAAATACAAATCTTGTCAACTAATGTCCCACTGTGGGAAAAAAACTAGAAAAAACATCCATTAAACTTGACTTTGCACTACTTACAGTAATAAATTGTTTGAAATCTGTGATTAGATTTTAAACAAATACAAATTTGCAAATACAAAACAATATGTTGTTTGTATTCTATTTATGCACAGATTATGTTCCTTTTACCTTTGCATGTCCGTATGTACAACAAAACAAGTAGTAGTTAAACTTGAGATTATGGAATTGAATACTTTGGTTACAAAGGGAAAAACTATTCAAAGGAAATATTGAAAGGAGAATTACCTGCACACATTAAAGGAGAAGGAGGACAGAAATCATTCCCATACTCCAGTTTTTGCTGACTCAAGTGAGTGTACTCCTTAATCTTTGCAATATTCTCGGAGGGAGTTATGGCGCTTAGTTGTCATGGTGATTCAGACTGAACCTGCAGAACTTAGAGAACGCTCTCTCACGCTAGGCCAAATGACATCACTTCAGAGGCAGAGGTCCATCCAGCTCCCTTCTGGTGAATGAGACCACAGATACTGATAGTGACACTTTTAAATGTTACTGCAGTGAGGTAATCAGCTCTGTGTTGAGAGCACAAATATTCACATGGTGTTGCAAACAGTGGGCACTGCCAGCGTCTAATCAGTGTGACAGAGATGCAGTCAAATGCCCTTGGGAAGATCCTGCAGTAATGTCAATATCTTAAACCCTTGCACTGGCACTGGGAATGGAAAAGCACCTATAATGAGGGGTTTGTTTGACTGTCAATTTAAAGGCATAACCATATAGATTTTTGAATTTGCACAAAACCATCTTTAAGTGTGTTCCAAATAAATAATCAAGCTTTGCATGCCAAGGCACTCAAGGGTGTATTTTTAAACTCTTTAAACTTATCAAGTCCTGATAGAGGTATTAGTGTTTGGCCTATGATTAGAGGGCTATGCAAGGTTTGGAATGGCAGCCAAACTGCTGGGCAGACCAAAAAAACACTAGTTCCATACTATGTCTAGGAACATGTGAAAATAATTTCTGCTGTGTCATAACATGGTTGCAATGTCTCTTTTCTTTGTGAGATTTGAGAGATAGGCCTGGGTGTAACCGGATCAAACGGTGCATCCCTGGGGCACCTTGGATGGGATTTCATTTTGGGTTGAGGCACTTCATTCATTTGTAGCATTTAGAGCTGGCTTGGTCTCCTTTCCCTTAAACAGGGCCTCTTGCTTCTCTAAAAAATCCCCCATGTGTGTATGTGTGTGTGTGTCTGGGTCCACATGGGCGCTGAAGGAGGCTGGTGGGTCAGTTGCTAAAACACTTATAATGTCATTCTCTGTGCCTTTGAGGGGAATAAATATGAACCAGAGCGCCTTGCAGAAGGCTAACAGCAAGATGAGCAAAGAGGATTAGGTAATCTACTATGTTTTACCAACTTAATTCAACTCTCAAGTGACCTACGGGACTCCATAGACTCCATAGACAGAAGATTACAATAACAACCATCACAGGGTACATCCGTCGCTTCCGAAATCAAACATCTGTATCAATGGTTTCATATATGCAAAGGTATCTTATTTAGAGTGCCACAGATAGGTCCCTCCTAAGATATCAGTGTTTATGAAAGGATGGCAGCTTGGAGTGCTTGGCGCTTTCTGCATTCCCCCTATTGCTTCCTCTCCACACATACACACACACACTGTGAAATCTCTACAACTGGAAATTGTGAGCCTTTAAATGTGTGTGTGTGTGTGTGTGTGTGTGTGTGCAACACAGCCATGGCAACAATATGTACAGCCCCTATGGATGCAGTCACTGTGTATGAGAAATTACCCCTTCAGAATGTAGGTAGTGTGAACAAAAGACAAAAAACAAATCAATCTCAGCATGGAGGAAACTTTGTACAAACATGACAAAACATTGTACACAAGGACAAACAATGTACTGTGAAGTGATATTATGTATATAAGAAAAAGAAAGAATGAATGAAAAATAAGGAAAAACTTTTTTATTTGTGTTTTTTATCTGACCTTGAATTGATGAAAAAATACATTCAACTCCATATGTGACATATATTTTTTAAAGTATCAACATTCTGGCAGCTGTCTGTAAAATACATACTCAAAAGGGAATATCTCTGTGGCTGGGTGCTACAGGCTCTGATTACAGGAGAAAAACACAAATGATGGGCCACCCAACACTCAACACTCAGGACAAGGAAGGACAGGAAAGTCCATCTCATCAAGGACAAGGAAGTCCATTTCAATCATGTGCGTCCACAACATGATTTAAGGGGGAGCTGAAGCTTAGCCATACAGCTAGAGAACTCTGATAAGACTCATTACAACTGGCGGATAGTTACTCAAAGAGATAATGAAAATAACATCAAAACTGCCAGTTCAACCCCCATCTATAATGGAAAAGGAAACAAAGAATATGACCAATCTAGAGAAAGACAACAGTGATGATGGGTGTGGCTTTCTAGCACTAGCCTGAATCTATGGGAAAGGAAAGTGATCAGGGCCCCCTGCTGTTTGCATTCAAATTGTAGGTTAAAATGAATTGGAGGTGATGCACTGTCCTCAGGATAGCTAGCCAACATGGGTGTCTGTTAACTGATGTAACAGAACTGGCGATTAGTGTTCTCGTAATCTTGTGTGGAGCTGACCAATGATATTGCGTTAGTGGCAGTTTGAAAATAAGCACCTGTTAGCTTTCACCTTCCCAGTTTTGGTGGTATTGCATGGTGGTGGGAGACCTAGCTAGCAGGTGGAATTGGCCACAACTAAACTGGAGTAAAAATTGGCTAAACAAAAATTAATAAATAATTAGATTAATACAACCATGTAGGATACGATTCCTTTAAGACAAAGACACAGCAATATGTGGAGATAATGTGTTGGAGGCATAAACATGCACAGTACAGCATAGGCAAAATGCCAAAAGATACAACTGGGGAGCATGGGGAGCAGATACAAGCAGAGGATGTAAAAATACAAAAAACTAAATTATCCAGAGCTTATCATTCATCTGTTATCTTTCTGTTGGCCTTATGCTTTTGCAAGGAAGATTGCCAGTGCAGCACATCAACGCCACACATTCCACTGGCATCCACATCAGCTCTGCCTAGAGTTTCCCACAGTACTACAAACCCAGCCAGGCAGAATTCACCTTTGTTTGGCCTGTTTCTCAATGCAGACCACAGCAACTTTCAAAGCTGGAATGCATCAGGAATGTCAAGAGCAGACACACAGTAAGGTGGGATATTGGACTCTTGACCTTTTCCACCTAGTTAGGTCTGAGAGTTTTCTGCTTCTCTCTAAAGCCAGAACATGTTCCTAAAACAACATGTAGGGTCGTATTTAATAAGGAGCACGCAATACAATTTAACCAGTACAATTGGCCCTATATTTATAACTGATATACATATGACATTGACCAAATGCTAATTATAATTAGGGAGGTGTCCTCCAGTCAGAGAGCATTTAAACCATTTTAGACACTGAGGAAGAATATAGAGAAACAAGAAAAGGTTGTCATGGAGAAGGAGCTGCTATAAAAGAATATAATTACAATATGAATACAATTTGAACTATCACAGATCTGTGGATGCACTATTAAAAGATATTTGAAGAATGCTGATGTTTTAATAACATCTGAAGGAAAAAAAAATCTCTGATGGAATTTTCTTTTTTTCCCTGACTTCACATACACCTTCTCATAAATTGTGCTGCAGCTATTTTCAAAGTAATTGCACCTCCTTATATTTGGAATTAAAATCCCACATTTTCTCTGAGGTCATTTGCATAGTCTCCTTTCATATCTTAGTGTCTTAAGAGTGCCGCTCCTTAACCCTGAACGAGCTACAACATGCAGCTTAGTGGGGAACTCATATTCACAACCAGGGCCAAGACAAGGGTTCATAAGGGAGGTTTCTTTGGTTATGGTTAAGTTGGTAAGTTGGAATGAATCATTGTGTTCTTGTCACATATGCAGCACCTCATGGACCTGGCTTATAACTCCCCTGCTCATTCACTCAATCACATTTAGCAAGTTGAAGTTTCTCACAAGGGGGCACTACAAAGTAGCCTTTGCTACCTCACAAGAGTGGTGCTTTGCAATTACATGGTGTGTAAATCGTATCTCCTTTTTGTGTACCCAGGAATGGAGTCTCATGTAATCTAGTCTCATCACCATTTTTATACTCTTGATTTTACCAAACAATCTTCATTTTGCCTCCAGGGAACACCAGTGTAAAGTTGTAAATTGGATATTAACGACTACCTAAATGCTGTCATACTGCCTTTGCTCTGACTGAGATGTGTACACACATATGCACCCTGAACATACTTGTATTAAAAAGTACCTGCTTCCAACATCTCCTCTCATTTAGTGTCTTTTCTTCCACAGCGCACAAATACTCTTTTGCACACAGGCTGACGGATCAGCTGCAGTTCCTTTTTATGCATGCATTATGTATTAGTGCCAGGACAAAGACTTGGTAGATGCATCTCAGCTATGGACAACTAGTAACATCTAAAAATGAATCATATGCGTCGGAATACATTAATACTGAAATTTCAAACAAATAAGATGCTAATGAGATTTAAGAATGATTGTCCGGAGCCTTATTTATCAGAGTGTATAACAATGAAAAACTATGCTGTATGCTGTGCTGTAACAAATATAAACCAGAGGAGCCCTGAAGAAGGATTTGCTATGCTATACCAGTAAGAGGATATTCTCTCTTTCTTTGTGTCAGACTTTTGTCCCTTCTGCTAACACCATGACCGACTTTTATGGCTTCCATCAAATGAATCCCTAGGTAAACAGATCTGATGCATAAGGTTTTAAATGTAGAAAATATCTGTAAAACCTGCAGTGCCAGCTTTAGATTCTAAATGAAAACCATCAAATACATCTAGAATCAGACATAAGTCTGATTATCTAAACCTAATAAACCTAATGGTTAAACCTAAGTGTTTAACTAATGATTCAACTATTAGACTCCTTTACATTCGGATATCAATAAAAAACCAACATTAACCAAAAAAAAAACAGTGCCAAGACCAGGGTTCATGAGCATAGTTTTGGGTTGATGGTAAGATAAAATGTTCAGATTGTTACCTTCCTAGAAATAGATTTGAATAGACTGAATACTAAGGCCCTAACATGCAAATAAAGGTCCTGGTCATGGAAACGGAGGGCACGTCTCAGCAGATTTAGCATGTAGGCTTTGCAGCGGCATGTACAGACTGCATCCGTACTGTCAGGCATAAGATGCTTCTGGTTTTTTTGCTTTAGGAATCCTCCTGTGAGGTGGGATAGGGACTGCAGACCCCCTCACTGCCAACAGTTTGATTAGATACTGTGGTGTGAGCTGTTCTGTTAGCTTACAGGATAGGCTCACACAAAGGCTTACACACAGGCTCTCACACAAATCACTTCTCCAGACCGTTAAAATCTGAACAAAATCTTTTCCCATCTGTCTTAAGTAAAGTGGCCCCTTATAGTCACACGTAACAAACACACCACAGCACACAGTGTGAACAATGTGAAATTCTTTCTCTGCATTTAACCCATTCACCAAGTGAAGCAGTGGGCTACCACCAACGAGGGGTGCCAGGGAAGCAGTGTGTTGGTACCCTTGCTTAAGGGTATCTCAGTGATGACACTAGCAGTCTTGGGATTCGGACCCACAAACTTCTGATTGCAGAGGCCACCAGCTGCCACAGCTACTGGATGTGCAGAATTTATGTTCCTAGATAACACAGCTAATGGTTCTCCTCCCGGCTTCAAAGATAATTCCAAATTCCTAGAGGCAGAACGAGACCAGAGCAGTGTGTGTCTTCCTGCAGATGGCTTTTAGCAATAGAAACACCTTTCTTTAGTTCATAGAAGAGAAACACAATAGCCAACTAAAGCCCTGACTGTACACTCTTAAAAACAAGAATTTCAAAATGGGTGGTTAGGAGCAATACCATGCAAGAACCACCTTTGGTTTCCTAAAGAACCTTTCAATGTATGTTTCTCTAAAAACATTTTTTTGTCAATGGAATTTGAGTGTGAAGAACCTAACTTTAATTAAATATTAAATGTAAACATTCTATGCCTATTAGGACCTATTTCTAGAACTGTGCGGCCAACCCATAAACCATTCATTTTTTAATATTTACTTTTAAGAGTGTAGAAAACTAACAAACCATGCCAAAGTCTTCAAGGTCATGGCCTATAAAGGAAAAATAGAGGCCCAGATCGTCAGGCTAAAAAAATGCAAACAAAAGCCCAACCATAGATACAATGCTTGACTTGAGGTTCAGTCAAAACAAGATGGCTATTTTCCAGAGCAGCCCACTTCATTTTCCATTCTTTTAGCAGAAAGAAACCTTGAGCAAAACTCATGCTGCAGCACTGGCTACAAGCTTCTGTTTGCTGTTCATGCATGTATTTCACTATGGTCATCACTCTAAAGCACTGCACTCTTGCTCTGGTTTCAGTGTCATCCTACAACCCTATTTAATACACTGGTAAGTTCATCTGTGTGAAACAAACTGAAAAGTGAACAAATTCAAGCTCACTAGCTTTCACCCACAGTCCCACGCGTATGCAGAACTGCTTCCTCTTTACACAATCATTACATAACCACTGAGGTAGGGAAAGCTCAAATGGCTCAACAGCTACTATACTGCACCTGCAAATTATCTATGCTAAAATAGGGCACCCAGGAGGGAAAAGCCCTGTGGTTAATGAGAAAAATCAAGAAAAACTTAGAAGACATTTGAAAAGTAATTAGCAAGACACTGGCTTCCGCATGACTTCCACTTTTACACAAAACTTTTCTAGACTTTTAACGTTCATGGACTGTGGGGCCTTTAGAAGAGTAAATGAATTGTATTTGTGTGGTTGATATCACAACCTCTGTAAAGACAGATTCAGTCATTTTCTTTTCAATGCACCTCTCACATCTGTACACTCTGGATGTCTGTTTAGTTACTGCTAAATGAACTCTGTTTTGACTGCCTGCCCTGCATTTGACCTAACTCAAAAACTGTTTCTAAATTCAGCATGAATGAGTGGTGCTAAACTGCTATAGGCTGACTTAGAGGATATGTGTAAATTAATTGAATATTTGTGACATCACAAAAACAATTAATTTAAAATGGGTTGTTTTTGAAGCTTAGATTTCATATACAGACTGCATGGACTGGGGTTGAATATTTCAACTTTAAAAGTGTTTACATCCTACATCAAATTGTGATTTGGGAAAAAAGATATGGGATAGGGAACTTAAAGTTGCTATATTGTATGTTCAAAAGGACAGTGTTAGACATGCCTACAGTAGGACCATTATCATATTTCCTTATCTGGCATATCAATAAAGGCTACACAGACACTCTAATCTGCAATTGGCCGGTGTGGTTGTGGGTTTTCATCCCAACAAACAGAAGCACACCTGATCAGGTGTTAAACAAGCGGAATCATGTGTGCTCCTGCTTGTTTGGAATTAAAAACCTGCAGCCATGTCAGCCCTTTGTGGATATGACTAAACCCTCTTGATGTAGAAGCTCATAGAATTATCAACAAAAAACATCAAAGACTGTTAAAACAGGATGAACATTGTACTGTTGAACTTCTGGCATAAATGCAAACATCTCTAATGGCCCACCACACTACCATGTCTGCATTACTTCACTTACTACAGAGCAGAATGACAAATACAACTTTATGCACTGATAGGTTTACAGCTGGCTGGTTCTGAAGTCGCCTTAACTGATGAGACTAGGTTAATGCTTTTGTTTTCATAGAGACTAACTATGGGCTTTTAGAGCAGGTGTAAGCCATCTGCAGATCAAAAGGCAGTTGATACACTTCAGACAGAGAACGGCCTACAACATTCAACATGCTGAACTTTAGCTGATTTAAAAAGGACTCTTTATCTGCATCAAAGGTGAGGTGTTGGAAGGTTAATGCCATGTACATGCAGTTGACAGGTTAAGTGCAGTAAGCGGACCAAAGAGTACATGACCAGAAAGAAGTATTCTTAAAAACTTCAGCTTTGATCCAAGCGTCTTGAGGCCATGCCACAAACACCAGTGATGGAGAGCATGTTTGTGCAGTAGTTTTAAAGATTTTGACATTCCTGTTGACTGATTGTCACCCATAGAGATGCCTTCTGACCTGTTGCAGACTCATAAAAACTGAGAAGTCTTCAAGACAAAACCAGTTTTGTGGACTCATCCACTGATGCTTTTACACAAGTCTGGCAAGAGAAAATTACATTTATGTTTATTTGTAAACACAAAAATGCTTTGTCCTACCATATAAAATAAATATGAATATTGGTGCTATTAGGACAAAACATACATCCATTTTTTGCAAAATTTAAAAACACTGTGTGAACATTTAATGATAAATGAACGAATAGAATAGGTCCAAATATACTTGGATTAAAGAAATAGATATGAGATTCTGTACTGACAGCAGTGACAAGTTATACTAAAAAGAACATGACAACCTAATAAATGTTATGCCTTAATCTTGCTTCTTTTTCTCAACTTACATCCTGTGTCCTACCACTTATAAGTTTAAAATAATTAGTAAAAACATGCACTTGTCTGTCTCCAGGTAAGAGAACATTATACAAAGAAAGATACAGATAAAACTACTAAAAACTACAACAGTGACTGGAAACATGAGTTTTTATTGCGCATTTTCCAAAGAGACCCTCAGCAGAAGGAGGTAGAGTACAAAAGTCCAGTGACATCTTGTGTATGGAAGAAGTCATTACACGTTTACAGGAAACTAAAAAAGTGCCTTCCACAAATATTAGCACCCTTAGTAGGAAAAAAAAAAACAAATAAACTAGGGGTGGGACTCGATTAAAAAAATTAATCTAATTAATTAGAGGCTTTGTAATTAATTAATCTTGATTAAT
>JBBPCZ010000136.1:29992593-30007593 GCA_037974445.1 Brycinus macrolepidotus | reverse complement strand
TTTAACTCATCTAAACTAATTTGTCGTAATGAGATAGGAAATGGATACTTGTTGTTCACATTCAAATAGTAGAGAAGAAAATGTTAGATGGACTGTTGTAGGCCTGCCTAAGTTTGGTGTAAGCCAACAAACCCAAATTTAAGTTGATTTATTTTTTCTCTCAGTGATCCAGGCCTTGGGTGAACACTTGAAACTCAGACAACAGGTCATTGCTACAGCGACTGTCTACTTCAAACGCTTTTATGCCAGGTAAGGGCCATCTCCATCATAACATAGCTAACCGTGTTGAATAAGGGTCAGCAAAGTACCAGAGTTTGGGATGGGATTGGGATTTTTCATGTGCGGGACTGGCGACAGGTTGGGCTCAGGTTTATTTCCTAATGAAGGGATTGGGATTGTTAAGGCAATGACTGTAGCTCTCTCTCTCTCATGCTCTCTCTCTCTCTTTCACAAGAAGGACAATAATTCCCTCTCTTTCTTTCCTGTAACATTTGCTGTGTTGGGAATAGCTTTGGATTTTTAGCAGTGTGCAAATGTTCCCCTGAATGAAACCATGGCTGATGAGAATGGTCTGTTGGCTTGGTGGCCAGGTTCACAGTAGATCTTTTGCCTTGCTTGTTAAGTTTGCCCCAGGTTGTATTTAGCATTTCTGAGGAACTGTAGCTAAGATAGGATAATAGTTGGTGGATGGATGATGTTTTCTGTCAGGTACTGTCAGTAATTCCACTAAAACATATTCATAATAAACACAGTGAGTGTATCACAGATGTGTACATTTCCAGTTTATCTCAGAATAAAGCTTTCAGTCACTCAGCTCAGGTGCTTGGTGAGTAAATAAAGCTATGTTACTCTGCATCTGTGATAATCCATCTCTTTTAAATAACACTAGCTTGGTATGTTGTAAGTATATTTGTATTTATAATCTGGATACATTTTTTGTAGTTGGAAAGAATAATATGCAAGAATGTAATAAATGGCAATGGAATCACATTTGTTGAATAGTATGTTGCCATGAAATGGCAGAAGGCAGCTGAAAACAATTGGACTACCGAAGAAATTAAAATGCATCTTTATATTATCAAAGAAAAAAACATAACAGTAATATTAGTGGTCCACGAACGAAGTCATTATGTTTGCCAGTGTGTTCTGTCTCTATGTTGTATTTAAAACACTGACATAATTATAAACAAAACTGCAACAAGAAGCTTCTCAGCATTAAGATTTTGTTTGTAAATTTGATTAATATTTCTTCTGTTTTTACAAACATCATATAGAGAGTTTTATTCTTTTGTTTAGAATTGCTGGAACCTTTGCCTTATTTGATAAAAATGTTTTGTCATTTATGGATTTCATTGTGAGATAAGGAGAGAGGTGCTAGCGTTGGTATGATCTAATTCGGAGGAAATAAGGGTAAACGTTTCAAAATACTTCTGGATGGATTCAGTCATTTTGTAACCAGTTTTCTGTTTTTTGCAGGTACTCTTTGAAGAGCATAGACCCAGTTTTGATGGCTCCTACCTGTGTGTTTCTAGCCTCTAAAGTGGAGGTGAAAAGAACATTCTAAGTGTTTTTCTTTTCTGTTCTTTTATTAGGGAAATGTTTTGCGTAACTATTCAACTTTTGCCAACTTGTGCCTTTACAGGAATTTGGAGTTGTTTCAAACACTCGCCTTATTTCTGCTGCAACCTCTGTGTGTAAGTGAAGAAATATGAAATACTGTGGCATAACATTTTGGAAGCCCCAAGAGCAGTTGCCTCTGTTTAACAGAGTGGTGTTCTTACCCTAAAAGTTAATAACAATAATTGTGTCTGGATACTGCTTTGATGCTTCTTTACAGTTAAAAAAATGGCACAGTACCTGTTTCTGTGTGGTCTTGGAGCTTATTGTATGTGCTTTAAAAGTACACATACATAATATCATAAGTCAACATGAGCTTTTGTTAATTTCAACAGTGAAAACACGATTCTCCTATGCCTTTCCTAAGGAGTTCCCATACAGAATGAACCATGTAAGTAACATTAGACGTTTTAAAATAATTGGTGCCTTGAAAGTGTTGGCCAGTATTGTATTGCTTGAGCATTGGAAAATTGACAAAGCCCCCCTTTTTAAAATGAGTCGCTCATCAACTTGTATGATTGAAATGTTACTTTCATGTGTGCATGTGTGTACAGTGATTAACTATTCCATAGTCTTGGACCACGTCACTGCTTCTGACGTGCGTCCAGGCATTCCACACACACTCTAGGTGCTGAGGTGTGAAAGTCTCGTTGCTGTGGGAAATTGGTGTGGCAGTGACTCCACTGTCGCATGCGTGTGCTAAGTGTTTTCTTGTAACCCATGGGGTTATTCATTTCAGCTTGTGTGTCATGTGCTGGGGGAGCAGCACATCAGCTGTCCAAAAGCTGTGGGAACATTTATTGATCTACTTGTGTGGCTCGGTGATGAAGGCGAGAGTGATGATTAGTGCATATGCCATATCAATTATCAGGCTACTGTTATGTGTAGGGCAATTTTTCATGAGCATGTCCTCATTCACTACGAAGGCCTGATTCGCATGCTATTTATTCAGCTTCTCTCTTCTTTTTCCCTGTAGATCTTGGAATGTGAGTTCTACCTTCTGGAGCTTATGGTTAGTGTGCCACACTAAATGACTTGTTTATTAGTGCTTTCTGATTAGTTAATGCTGCTAATTAAAATTCTGCATTTTTTTCTCTTTTTTTCAGGATTGCTGTCTGATTGTGTACCATCCCTATAGACCTTTATTGCAGTATGTACAGGACATGGGTCAGGAGGACATGCTCCTTCCCCTAGCCTGGTAAGAAACATGTAATGGTATATGTAAGTGGATTTGGGTCATATTATACATCATTTGTTAATCATCCTTGGACTTTTACAGTCTTGAAGCACTACATCATTGTTGCCCAGAGCACAAGTTTTTTTCCTTTTTTCCTGCATAAAAAACTCTGCTGGATAAATAAATGGTTAGAATTAATGTTGAGGGCTGTGATTATCCTAACCAATGTCACCATATCAGTGGATTAATTCTTAAATTAAACAATGATTATTTTTAACTTCACCCATGTAGAATCAAGCAGTCAGTCTGTGTTTTCAGTTCTGTCTGTCTGTCTTTACAGGAGAATAGTAAATGACACATACAGGACAGACCTGTGCCTGCTCTATCCACCCTTCATGATAGCACTTGGTAAGAGCCCTGTTTTCAGTCACTGTTTTTGCACATGTAGTCAGGAATATTGCTTACGATACTGGCACACTTTATCACAAGTAGGGTTGTGATCACAGTTAGCAAAACTCTGGTGGTCAGTCAGCAGAACTGTGTGGTGGTAGCATGCTACCCAAGGTGGTGAGCCAGTAAAGCATTTCACTTCTGTAATTTTGTTTAAACCACAAACTAGTAATACTAGTTTAGGGGCTTCATAACATATGGCAGGCTGTCTAGGGCGATGTTGTTGTATTGTATGAGGAAGTCAGAAGTGGCAGAGAAGTATGTGAGAGTGGTGCAGG
The DNA here is from genome assembly GCA_037974445.1 of Brycinus macrolepidotus. Taxonomy (NCBI): domain Eukaryota; kingdom Metazoa; phylum Chordata; class Actinopteri; order Characiformes; family Alestidae; genus Brycinus; species Brycinus macrolepidotus. The sequence continues at coordinate 30,004,071 of JBBPCZ010000136.1, read as the reverse complement.
ATATGTATGAGGGCGGTATGACAGCAGTGAGGTCTGCAGTAGGAGTGGCTGATGCATTCAAGGTGGAGGTGGGTTTACACCAAGGATCAGCTCTGAGCCCTTTCTTGTTTGCTATGGTGATGGATAGGTTGACAGATGAGATCAAACAGGAGTCCCGTGGACTATAATGTTTGCAGATGACGTTGTGATCTGTAGTAAGAGTAGAGACCAGGCTGAGGAGACTCTGGAGAGTTGGAGAAATGCTCTGGAAAGGAGAAGAATGAAGGTCAGTAGGACTAAGACAGAATACCTGTGCATGAATGGAAGGGAGGACAGAGGAATGGCAAGGATGCAAGGAGTAGAGCTGGTGAAGTTGGAGGAGTTCACATACTTGGGGTCAACAGTCCAGAGTAACGAGAAGTGTGAAAGAGAGGTGGTGAAGAGAGTGCAGGCAGGGTGGAATGGGTGGAGAAGAGAGTGGCGGGAGTGATTTGTGGCAGGCAGGTACCAGCAAGAGTGAAAGGGAAGGTGTACAAGACGGTAGTGAGACCAGCTGTGTTGTATGGTTTGATGGTTTGGAGACAGTGGCACTGACGAAAAGACAGGAAGCAGAGCTGGAGGTGGCAGAGCTGAAAATGTTAAGATTCGCAATGGGAGTGACGAGGATGGACAGGATCAGGAATGAGTTTATTAGAGGGACAGCCCAGGTTGGACCTTTTGGAGGAAAAGTCAGAGAGGTGAGATTACGTTGGTTTGGACATGTACTGAGGAGAGATTCTGAGTGTGTTAGGAGAAGGATGCTGAGGATGGAGGAAGAAAAGAGGAAGGCCTAGAAGGAGTTTTATGGATGTGGTGAGGGAGGACATTCAGGCAGTTCGTGTGAGAGAGGAAGATGCAGAGGATAGAAGAAAATGGAGACGGTTGATCCACTGCAACGACCCCCAATAAAATGGGAGCAGCCAAAAGTAGAAGAAGAATAGGGGCTTCATAAACCAGTTAACTGATATGTATCCACTAGTTGACACTATGCACAGCTGTTGAGAAGAAAAAACTGTAGCGAATATGCAAGAGGAGAGTCCAGAAAGCAGATTGTTTTCTGCTAAACACACAGTCTAATGTAGTTAATGTAGCTCTGCTAAACACACAGTCTAATGAGTAGAAACTGAATCAAGTGTCAACTGTACGTTCTGCATTTATGCTGAAAGGTAGCATCACAGGCCAAAGCACTGATCATTGTTAAGGCTAAAGTAAGTAAAGTCTTTTTTTCTGAGGGGTGGTTCCTTTTGTACATTAAATCATTTGCTAATTGTAACCACCATTTTGAGCACTATTCAACATCCTGCTTTAAATAATTTACTTTTCTAATTGGTATGTCATTTTTTAGTATTGGTATTTTAGTGCTTATTTGATCCTGCAGTGGTGGTGTTACAGTCTTTCTCATTTCTCCTTTCTCTCCCCAGCGTGTTTGCATGTAGCATGTGTGGTGCAACAGAAAGATGCCCGACAGTGGTTTGCTGAACTCTCAGTGGACATGGATAAGGTTTGACATGGATACATGCACAGCTCATAAATCCATTCTGGATATATTATTACATTGTATTACCACAATTGTCTCAGTCAAAGGTTTATACAGTAATTAATCAGCAGTGTTCCTGTGAGTTTATTTAATAAATTAAGGAAGGTCATGCCTGTTAGTTAATTTAACGATGTTTCTGTTTTTGTGTATTGTCTGTTTTAGCCTTATGTATTGCTTTAAGAGAAGGCTTGTAGTTCAGTATATAATTTTCATAAGAAGGAGATGACTTCTGATTGTTGTGTTTGATGGAGTGCGTTGTTGAAATGTAGAACCTACTGTGACATAACTTGTGATGGCCCTTAAACAGATCCTGGAGATCATTAGAGTAATCCTAAAGCTCTATGATCAGTGGAAGAACTTTGATGACAGAAAAGAAATGCCTACTGTGCTAAACAAGGTGCCTAAACCCAAGCCCCCACCTAACAGGTATGATGGACCAAAACTGACCAGATCTGACAGAATGTAAAATCAGTGAGGTTTTTCATTTTACATATATTAAAGGCAGAAACTTTCTTTCTAAGTTGTTGTTGACATGATAACCAAGGCTACAGTAGATTTATCTATGTGTGTGATTTCCAGCTGCTTATTTATTTGTCCCTCTCCCCTTTCCTTTTCCACAGTGAGAATGATCAAAGCTCCAATGGGAATCAGAACAGTTCATACAGTCAGTCCTAAAGCTCCCCCTGCTGGAGGAGCCTCAGCATGTCGAAACAGGCAGCCCAGATCATACACAGTAGCACATTTTGTGAACTCTTCTCCAGTCAAGGCACATTTGTTTTAATGACTGAGGGGTACACAGATGTGCTTAGCAACCTCTCTCTCTCTTCATCTGTTTGAGATCTACCGGTGAGGACAGATGCAATGTCTGCTGTGTTTTCTCTACCATTCAGAGTCTATGGGAAGCAACTTTTTGCTTACTGTATGGAGCCACAGAGGTGTCTTCAGCCAACCAGTGATGGGAGTCCTGCGAAGACTCTGCTGTTTTGCTTTGATATGACTGTACTGTCATTTTTTGATTATTTTAATGAACACACACGCACACACACCCACACCCCAAACCGTCTGTGAAGTGTGCTCAGCTATGTTATTCTTGATCCTGATTTCCTTGAAAATTCCTCTGAAGATGCTCAGTGGGAACAGGTTGTGGTTGTGTGTGCGTGTGTGCGTGTGTGCGTGTGTGTGTGCGTGTGTGTGTGCGTGTGTGTGTGCGTGTGTGCGTGTGTGTGTGCGTGTGTGTGCGTGTGTGTGTGTGCGTGTGTGTGCGTGTGTGTGCGTGTGTGTGCGTGCGTGTGCGTGTGCGTGCGTGTGCGTGTGCGTGCGTGCGTGTGCATGTGCGTGCGTGTGCGCGCGTGTGCGCGCGTGTGTGTGCATCTGTTTGTATGTCTGTGTGCTTTGTGCTGACCATATCGCAGTTTGCATTCCTCAGGGAAACAGCAGTCTGCTCCACAGAAGGCTGTCTGTAAACTGATTGGCCACAGGGCTATGTATGGTAATCTCATTGGACCCTTCTACTGTGTAATTAAATCCTGATTGGATTCTTTTTTCTGAAGGTGGGGATAGGCACTGTGAATGAGAAAGCACAAGTTATAGTATTTCCTTTAGAAGTGCTCGTTCACCATTTTCTCCTAAAACTGAACTTGTAAATACTTGACTGTAACCAAACAATTTCATTTTTATGCCTTGTTGGCAAATTTATTATGGGTTCATTGTACTTTTAGGTGTAGTATGTTCTGTATGTTCATTACCAAAACATCAAGTAGCCTAATGGCTGTGTTTAATTCATTTAACTTTTTATTAAAGTGTTTTTGGAGATTTATTGGTTTTATTGATTTGCAGAGGGATCACTGGAGGCATTTGATGGTCATTAAAGTCTCTCACAGCGGCCTTCGATTTGACAAAATTGGAAGACGTTTCATTTTTTTCAGAGTTCTGTTTTGGTGAGAATGTTGTAACCATTTTTCAGCTCGAATATATCTCTTTTGATGCTGTTTTTTTTTCATTGTTTCTTGTTTATGTAATATTATATACCTGTAAATATGTTAAGCAGTGTGTCAGTGCAGTAGGAGGTTTTTGAATTTGTCTCGATTTTCTCGGTGTCACAGATCGAAAGCCTTATTCAATAAAGCTGCTGGTTGAACATGGTCTAAATTTGATTTTGAGGCCAAGGAGATGGTGGTGATGCTATCTATATTAATGTGGAAAACACAAAGCTGTTCATCCTAATTCAAAGTAGAAAACACACTAACCTTTTCCTGTTTCTGGTCTGTGGCTTCAGTTGGACTAGACAGAAGGTTTTTTTTTGTCTTGGTTTCATGTGGATGAATTTCACAGAAGGTTCTTTGGCCATGTTGATTATCTGTAAAAACATGGTCACATCTCCCGTAGTTTCTGATTGTCTTCGTACTTTTTGTTAGAAGCTCAGGGAATGTCTAAGGCTCAGCTGTCTTGTAGGGACCAGTGCTCCCTCTACAATCCTCCTTTTTTTAGAAACAGTTCTCTCTGTGTCAGTCTAAGAATGAGACCTATACAGAACAGAATAAACCTATTTATTAAACAATCTTTTCTACAGAATCTTAAGTCAGTATTAACAAAAGTATGATATTGTAGAAAATATGATTTGTAATTGTACTGGCTGATGATCCAGCATCTCCTCTATTAACAAACCTAAGCATAACGTATGTAAATTATAGGTATTGTATTTACTGTTATATTATTTTATTGCCTGCACCTGGCTCCCCTGTTTGAAATACTACACTGCTCCAAAAAATTAAGGGAACACTTAATCACAGTATAACACCAAGTCAGGATATCAGTCTGTCCAGTTAGGAAGCTTAAGTGATTGTGAATCTATTTGTGCAAATGAATCAATAACGGTGGACAGGAGGGGCAACAGCAAGACAATCCCCAAAAAGTGAACGGTTTTGCAAGTGGTGACCACGGACCATTTTTCTCTAGTTTTGCATTTTGCTAGTGCTCTGGTAGCATAAGTCTTAAGTGCAGTCTCAAGCATGGAAGAGATCCCAGGAGATTAGCCTTTACACAAGGAGAGCCGGGAAGGGCCGTAGAAGGGCAACAACCCTGCAGCAGGACTGCTTCTTTGTGTCAGGAGGAACAGGAAGATCACTGCCAGATCCCTAAAGAAAGACCTCCAGCAGACCACTCATGCATGGGTCCGACCAAACTGTCAGAAACAGTCTCCATGATTGCCGCATGAGGGTCCAACGTCCTCTAGTAGGACCTGTGCTCACAGCCTAGCACCATGCAGTTCAACATTTGCCAGGGAACACCAGAATTGGCAGGTTGGCCACTGGCACCCAGTTCTTTTAACACATGAGAGCAGGTTTACACTGAGTACATGTGCCTGCAACTTCATCCAGCATGACTGGTTTGGCCGTGATTCAGTGCTGGTCTGAGAAGGCATATCCATGGAGGGTCGCACAGACCACCACATTTTAGCCAGTGGCACCCTGGCTGATGTCAGGACAATGCCTGGCCTCATGTGGCCAGAGTGTATAGGCAGTTCCTGCATGATGATGGCACTGATGCCATTTACTGGGCCCTATGTTCCCCAGACCTGAATCCAATCAAGAACCTCTGGGACATTAGATATTGGTGCATCTGACACCTCCAAGTAGCACAATGGACTGTTCAGGAGCTCACTGATGCTCTGATCCAGGTCTGGGAGGAGATCCCCCAGAACACCAACCGTGTCTCATGCCCAGACATTGTCAGGAATGCATACAAGCACATAGGGGCCATACACGCTACTGAGCCACACTATGAGTTGTGATGAAATTCACTCCAGTTGGTTCAGTTTGTGACGTCAGTTTTTCACTTTCATTTTCGGTGTGATTTTGAATCCAGCCCTCAGCGAGTTAATGATTTTCATTTTCATTGATTGTGCTTACATAATTTTGTTCATGCCAAAATACACAATGCATATTCACGTGAGATGTGGCGTTTAGAAAATGTAATGAACACTATTCACTCCTCACTCTTCACGCTTCACACCTCACTCATCACTCCTCACTATTCATGGATCACTGTTCACTCCTCACTCTTCACTCTACTCTCTTCACTCTTCACGCCTCACTCTTCATGCCTCACTCCTCACTCTTTACTCTTCACACCTCACTTTTCACATCTCACTCTTCAGACCTCACTCGTCACATCTCACTATACTCCTCAGTCTTCACACCTCACTCATCACTCTTCACTCCTCACGCCTCATTTTTCACCCCTCTCTCTTCACTCTCCACTTTTCACTCTTTACTCCTCACTTTTCACCCCTCTCTCTTCACTCTCCACTCTTCACTCCTCACTTTTCACACCTCACTCTTCACACTTCATGCCTCACCCTTCACACCTCACCCTTCACCCTCACTCTTCACTCCTCCCTCTTTATTCTTCACACCCCACTTTTCACACCTCACTCTTCACTCCTCACTTTTCACACCTCACTCTTCACTCCTCACTTTTCACACCTCACTCTTCACTCATCACACCTCACTCTTCACTCCTCAGTCTTCACACCTCACTCATCACTCTTCACACCTCATTTTTCACCCCTCTTCACTCTCCACTCCTCACTCTTCACCCCTCTCTCTTCACTCTCCACTCTTCATTCCTCACTCGTCACACTTCATGCCTCACCCTTCACCCTCACTCTTCACTCCTCACTCTTCACACTTCACACCTCTCCCTTCACCATTCACACCTCACTCATGCCTCACTCCACACTCTTAACTCCTCACACCTCACTCTTTACTCCTCACTCTTCATGCCTCACTCCTCACTCTTCACTTCTCAGTCTTCAAACCTCACTCTTCACCCCTCACACTTTACTCTTCACGCCTCACTCTTCACACCTCACTCTTCACCCCTCACACTTTACTCTTCATGCCTCACTCTTCACCCCTCACTCCTCTCTCTTCACTCCTCAGTCTTCACACCTCACTCTTCACTGCTCACTCTTCACTCATCACTCCTAACTTCTCACTCTTCACGTCTCACTCCTCACTCAACTCAGATTCACTGCCTGACCAGGTTAGCAGGAGAATAGTTTTGCATTACTGTTATTTGCTAACATCAAACTTGGAGGGCAGAGAATTCACACTTCCTGGTTGCTATTCCCGCAAATCACTTTCATGCTTTTTCTCTTCTTGGTGGGAAAGCTGAACACACGGAGACCTGCTTTGACACGAGGGGGAGGCGGTGGCCTTGCGTAATTTGCTCTGTTTAGGCCACGCCTCACTCGTTAAGGTAAATAGGGTAATTCATTAAACGTGATGGAATCGAAAATATGTGAACAAATGATCAAAATTAAAATAGTTAATGATTAATGGATTAAATTTAGATCAAAACACCTTATGTTGGCTCAATTTTTGTTAAAGACAACAGCTCCAGTAGTAATTTTCATTTATCAGCTCAAAGATATGCTATGATTAAAGTTAAGCTCAGAATTAAGTACTGCATAACACAGGTGACGCGTGTACCCACGCGGTACGGGCGGCGTCATGACGTAACTGCCAGCGCCGTAAACGAGTGCGGCGCAGGGCTGGGGTCGGTCGGTCGGACCATAGACATATATAGGGTCGGACTATTCTCGGACCCCAAGACTGGAGGCCCCACCAGCAGCCATGATGCCCCTTCGCGCCCCTCCGTGCTGGGGGCGATGAAGAAGCCGCCGCTGAGGGCTGCAGGGTGGCGCGGCCGGAGGCAGCATGCAGTGGGGCGTCGGGCTCGGCTCGCTCCACCTCGGCCGCAATAGGAGCCTCTCCTGCGGCCGCCTGGTCGTGGTTGTCGGGCGCCCGCTGCCCGAGTCCAGCGCCATGGCCGATTCGTGGTGGCGGAAAACGCTGTGCCTGGCCGGGGGAGCGCTGCTCGCCGCCGCCGCATATTTACTGCACGAACTGCTGGTGGTGAGGTAACTCCAGCTCAGCCGTCACTGAATCAAGGACTACCATACACACACACACTGCATGTACTTTAGACATGTTTAAATTGTACGTGTTTGTATTTTTAGCCATTTTGACTTTTTGTTTGTGGTGAATGTCAGCTGTTTCTTAATCTGACTCGGCTGGAGGAGAGAGGAAGGCGGTCTGAGGAGAACAGGATGAACGCAGGGGGATGTGTACATTATGGAAGAAACAGTTTATTGAAATCATTGAAATAATGACTTGCACTAACAACGGTTCGTAAGCTATCTTAGATATTCCTCGTATTACAGGGAAATAATAGTCCTTTTCAATGCGAAATGGATTTTAATGTGCTTGTGAACACTCCCGCCCCCCTCCTCACCACCTCCCCCATAACAACAGCATATAGCTGGTTCCATGTTTTGTCAAGGACAACAGTTAACATCCCTAGAATTTTTGCCTTTGGGAAAACGTCTGTTACTGCGACCATACACTGCCGCGTTTGTGTTAGAAAGATCTTTAATTACGGTTCCGGTTGTATTGTTATGTTTTATTTTTCCCCTTGGATTTATCAGTGATGCTAAATGGCAGCTTTGCTTCTCCTCACGAAAACATCTCGGGTTACAGGCAATTTAGAAGAGCTTGGCTGTTTTTGCTGGAAAGAGAAGAGCATCACGTCTGCGTACAAACATTTGCTGACACGCTGATATGGGGTGATTTCTTGTTGATTATCAAATATTTATTTTAATTCAGAATAGCAGCTGTGTTATTTTAACCACAAGTTAGGCCTACTGTTCTTAGGATGAGATGACAGAATGACCAATGTGGTAATAACTTAGTGAGCAAAATTAAAGGGGCCTGTTTCAGCACAATTTCATTTTGGACAGCGACCGTTTCATGTGCATGGCATCATTAGTTTAGTAAATGATCCATAAAGATATGTTGGTTTTACTAGACCTGCTTTTGTTTTGTAGTCAGGAATGTCATACACATTTAATACCAGCCACTGAGAGTTAAGCACGGAAAGGAATGGGAGAAATGGGGTTCATATAAGATATTAAACCTCTGAATGGAAAATGCTGAACTGTGATCAATTTTTGCCTTTTTCAACCAAATAAAAATGATAATATTGACACGGAATAGCTGATCCCGAACCAGCTCACTTATTCTGACTCACAAGACCCTTCTGTGCTTTCTCTGTAGTGCTATTATTTGTCATCTGATGTTTTGTAGTCCTGCTAGCCATATTTGTTATTAAAAAATTGTTCTTGGATGTGCCACTCATCTTTGTCCATTCCTGTATGGTGTGCCGCTGCCTTTACTGATGTGTTTTTGCGTCTCCCAGAAAAGAGCAGGAACTGGATTCCAGTGATGCCATCATCCTTCATCAATTCTCCCGGCCCAAGAACGGAGTTCCAAGCCTGTCCCCTTTTTGTCTGAAGATGGAAACCTACTTGCGCATTGCAGATCTGCCTTACCAGGTGCCTTTATAACCGGAAAAAGTTATAGACAGCTGCTAGGGCTGTTACAGTCAGCCTATGATTTGATTCATCATATGCAAATCTGCATTTTCGATTTTTCTGTTCTATTTATCATGCTTAACTATCCATTTTTTTCTGCTCCACATCGTTTGTTCCACATCTCCACAGAACTACTTTGATGGGAAGTTGTCTCCGCAGGGGAAGATGCCATGGATTGAATACAATCAGGAGCAGGTGTGTGGCTCAGAGTTTATCATCGACTTCCTGGAGGAGAAACTCGGTGTGAATCTGAACAGCAGTCTGAGTCCTGAGGAGAGAGCAGTGTCACGTGCTATCACAAAGATGGTGGAGGAGCATTTCTACTGGTGAGGAGCCCTGCCCTTCATGTGCCACTTTCGGAGACTTTGAATAGCTGAATTGGTTGTGCATGTTTGTTTCTGCTCAAGATGCAACAAATTTTCTACATTCTCAGAATGAGACTGTTTACCCATATTTCTGCAATAGTTTATTTCAGCTCTGTCATCTAGAACATTCCTACAGGCTATGAATTAATTTGGCATTTTGTAACATCTTGCTTATGACATGCATGACATGGTTTGCTGATTAGTTAGTTATTTAGCACTGGCCCTTGTTAGGTTTCAGCAGAGGGACAGAATATTTGGTTTATGTAGTCAAATGTTTGGTGCCAAGGGCTTGTGTAATTGTCATTTCTGTTGGGGTGACTTAAAAATACAGGACAAGTTTATACCTCATGTATCCTCTGGCTAGTTGTAATGTATTTTGTTTGTCGTTTGTTGAAACTGAAAATTTGGGTGATGCCCTAGAGAATTACCTGATTCTTTACTTGAATTTATAACATTGTCTGGCTTATGTTGATATTTACCTTGGGAATATCCACAGTGTGATGTGTCTCGAGGGTGACTGCATGCATGTTTAGCATGTAATATGCCCATTTACTTTATTGATGAATTGGCTTACGCAGTGTGAATTGAGGGTGTCAAGAGGTATCCAGAGGTAATTTTAAAGCTGTGTTTAGCAGGCTGAGGATTCACTATAACGGGGTGCTATTGTCACTCAAGTTTTGTGTCCATCAAGAAGAGTTGAGGCCATTTCACTGTAAAACAACAAAAAACCTGATTAATAGCCAAAATAATCATGATCAAAAGTTCATTTGATTATTCACATAATTGATAGTGACATCCCTAGTTTTCTTATGTTACAGTTTGCACTGAAATTCATGACATTTAGCAATGTTGTTGTACATCTAAATGTATATTTATTTGTTTAAAAGACTGCATATGTTAATAGTTTGTTTGTAGGAGATAAACCTAGAGATTTAGATTAAGCAGATTTTGCTTTTAAAGTGATTGCACTTTCTCAAATGACCTTGTGCGTATGTGTGTGTTGTAGGACGATAGCCTATTGTCAGTGGGTTGATAATGTGGAGGAAACTAAGAGCATGCTGGCTGTGAGCGGACCACTAAGTGAACTCCTAAAGTGGATTCTGAGTCACGTAACTGGTGGCCTAGTGAAGAGAGAAATGTACGGCCATGGCATTGGACGTTTTTCCAAAGATGAGGTCTACAGTCTGATGGAGAAGGACATGCGCACCCTTGCCACTCTGCTAGGTAAGGGAGCACTATGTGTTTGTGTGTCTCCATTGTGGATTTGCAGTGTGTGATGGAGTTCAGTTTGCATATGTGAGGTGTTAACAAAGTAGATCAGAACATGGCCAGAGGGAGTAACAAAGCAGATCAGAACATGGCCAGAGGGAGCTTCTGAAGCCCTGCAGGACTGTTTTGAGTGCACAGACTGGAGCATCTTCAGAGAAGCAGCGACCACTGGCCAGCACACAGATATCAATGTGTATGCAGAGACAGTGATGGGATACATCAACAAATGCATTGAGGATGTTTCCGTCATGAAACCTGTCAAGACGTGTGCAAACCAGAAGCCATTGTTTACAGCGAAAGTTCACAGAAAACACGGGATGCTGCTTTTAGAGCGAACAATGCTGAAGCGCTCAGAACAGCAAGGACCAACCTGTCCCAGGGCATCAAGCTGGCAAAGCGTGAGTATGCAAAGATAGTCAAGAACCATTTCACCTGTTTGAGAGACGCAAGATGCATGTGGCAAGGCATCCAAGCTGTCACCGACTACAAGACCCCGCCAGCTGTGTGTGAGACACCGACGCCTCTCTTTCAGATGCACTTAACTCCTTCTACGCCAGGTTTGAGGCCCAGAACATCGAGCCAGTGCGGAAGAGCACCCCGCCGCCAGATGATCTGCAGCCAGTGTGAGAGAGACCCTCGTCAGGGTCAACCCACGCAAAGCTGCTGGACCAGGCAAGGTACTCGGATGTGTGCTCAGAGCCTGTGCTGACCAGCTGACTGACGTCCTAGCGGACATTTTCAACACCTCTCTCAGCCAGGCTATCGTCCCTCAGCGCTTCAAGGCCACCACCATCAGACCTGTTCCAAAGAAGGCCACAGTCTCAGAGCTCAACGACTACCGCCCAGTAGCA
>JBBPCZ010000136.1:29951708-29984208 GCA_037974445.1 Brycinus macrolepidotus | reverse complement strand
TATAAAAATTACTCAAATTAAATGAAACTGTGCTAATTTGTCTCTTATTTGTGATTTGTTTTTAAAGACAGATTCTTCAACAATCCTAAATGCTTCTTGGCTTAGATATACACTAAAATGTCTTAGCAAGTGAAAAGATCTAATCAATGCAATAGATCTTTGCTTTTCACTCTCTGGATTCAAAGCACTGAGTGTAAATTTATTTTTAAAACAATCATCTTAATCAGTATCACTTAGAAATTTCACCTTATTTGAAATCATAACACAAAATGAGCACAAACAGTCAATCATCAGGTCATTGGGATTACCGCATCAGTAGATAGGAAGTTAGGGCAGTTTCGCTTTTTTAAGACATAGCCTCCCCTTTCTTACATCAAGAATTTTGAGAAACACTGCAAAAAATCCATTATTGAAAACTAGCAAAATAGATTAAAGGGAGTTTATGCTTAAATTCATTTTTTAGAAAGCAATAATATGTAGTTCTTCAAATCTTCATAAATATCTTAAAACTAGTGAGAATTAGTAAATACTGCCTTAGCACATGAAAAAAGGCATCCAAGACTGTTTCCATACTCTGTAAATGTGGATGTATTTTTGCAGTGCATAGTTCTAGAAAAACTTAGTTGGCACTGAACACTTTCATTATGGTTCTTTTAAAAAAGGTTTAAACTAAAAGAAAAATAAAGAATCATCCACTGAAAGATCCTTAAGGAATCTTGGTTCTTCTGTAGTGTCACTCCAAGGAAGCCTTTGTAAAAACCTTTGTTTTTAAGAGTAGGCTATTGTATCAGTGTCAGCATCGGTCATTAAAGGGCAATTTTTCATTCTGCATTATTAATTTGTTAACACAAAAGCAATGTCTCTCAGAGTGGTCTTATGTAAACTGCACTGTTCGAGAAAACTGTACCAAGAGGCATTAAAAAAGTATATTACTTTAAATGGTTATGAATATCTTTCCTGAGACACTGTTTTTCATCTGTTCATGGAGAAAGACATGGTAAAATTAAATAAAACCAAAAGACAAAACTGACTGCTATTTTACCATGATCAGCATTACTGGTTCACTGGTAGTTTTGAGTAGTAAACAAAATGCCTATAGTTCCTGTCACCACAACTATAAACAAGTGGGCAAGTTTCTCTGCAATTTATCATTTCACTTCAAACCACCTTGAATATCAACCTTCGAATAGTGCATTAATTTTGAAAAATCTGTGGGATTCCTCTTTAAGTGCTCCTAGGAAGAGGGTAGTCCATGGCTGAGTGGCCCAAACAATCACGAATGGACCTTGAGGTCAAATTTCACTTTAAAAATCAGATGGTTTCACAGTGCTTCAGAGCAGGCTTGTGTTGCAGAAGTGTCTGCTTTAGGGCTACAGACAGTCAAAACGTAGTGCTGTCTTTAAGGTTTGTCTCATTGACTCATCATTCTTACTGAGGTTGGAGCTCTAAATCACACATCAGTAATATCACCTCAGGATCAGAGCTGCAGTTGCACAATGCAAAAACCATGATTCAAATTGTTGTCTCTTCTCTTACTGAAATGTTCTATTAACTGAATTACCTCAGAGCGTCTCACATGTTCTTGTAGTATTGTACTGGATGAAATGAATGCTGTGGCACCTTCATAGATTACAGAATGAAATACTGTATTTTAAATCTGATTAAACCCAAATACTGCCTGACAGAAATAACTAGAGTAAAATGCAAGAACTGTTTGTGGAGCAAGATCTGTCTCACTAAAGTACTGATGGATGAACCAGTGTACTGACGTTTTGCCTGTTTACCCATTTTTATTGTTTTATTGTTTAGGCTTGTTTTGGTGCACTATGTAATAATATTAATAATAACAATAATAATAATAACAAGAACTATTATTATTATTATTGTTATTATTATTATTGCTATTATTATTATTATCACCATTATTATTATCATTATTATTTTGTTGTTGTTGTTGCTGTTATTATTATTATTATTGTTGTTATTGTTGTTTTTCACAGATTGAATTGTTAAGATTTTGTATGGTATTTTTCGGCACAAGTTTTGACTACATAAATATTCAAAGCCGTGCGTCACATTTTGGCCGCTAGATGTCGCCTGAGCAGCTCCACCGGCTCCTCTCCGCTGTAATCTTCCACCTTAAATACGGAGCAGTGATATTTGTCACTATATAGGGACATTTTGATTCGAAAAAAATGGTAAACAATAATTTTTTCGAAAAAAAGGTAAACAATAAAAAGCACAGAAGATCGCACAAATATACAAAGTCAGTTACGTGTTTGTTTTTCAGGACTGTAAAACAGAAGAACACCGGGTTTTGTGGTATTGTAGGCCTGAAGAATAGAGGAACTCAGATCAGACGGTGCCTATCAAAATAATTTCAAGCAAAATTGTACATTAAAATATATTAATTTAAATAAACAAATAAAACAAACAAATTAATTAATTAAAAAATAAAATAAATAATAGTTTATGAGCGTATTCTGTCTCCTTATACAAGTATTTCTTCAGTCTTTCATTTCCATAAATTCAAAGAGGCAGGGAAATCCGCGTTTATCACTGATTCGGTTTCTTTACAAAATGTAAACACAGTCGCACTCGCTCTTAGTAAACACTGTATTATTGTTTTTGCTGCTGCTGACGCGGTAAAAGTCTTTCAGGATGAAGGAGACTCCATGTCATTTTAAAATGAAACACGGCCTCTCAGGGGCTTCCTGTGCTGAGAATGTTTTTTTTTTTTTTTTTTTTTCTGTTCATTCCAGATCATCCCTTCACTACAGTAAACAGTTGCAACACTGCTGCAAACAGTGCTGCTGCCGCTGCGTGTTTTTACTCATTACTGGTAGAATAAAGTGGAAAAACCGAACAGCATAATTGTCCAGATACATGATTAAATACGAAAGCGATTTTTTCAAACGTGATCTGAGTAGATTCATTCCAGCGGAACAGTGGACTGAATATTAACTGGTGTCCCATCAAACGGAGCAGGTGGAAAACAGAATGTATATCTGTATTCTGGACGAGTGTAAAACAGAAGTCCTCTTTTTCCAGAAGTGGCAAATACATATTGATTATCTGACCTGCTTTACTGTGCTGTGCTGTGCTGGATTCAAGCTCATTCTCTGAATATCAGAGGACTTTAAGAAACTGTTGAGGTTCTTGGTTGGCTATAAACGCGACATGATGTCTTAAACACGGTGTGATTTAAGCTTTACGGATCGCGTCAAGGCGAAGCAGTTACTGCCACAAATGCAGCAAAATCTTTTTTTTGTAAAACCCACTGACGCAGTTGAGTCTACATGTGGCTGCTAAGCTGCACAAGCGTGTCAGTTTCCTCTCCGAGCTGAATGAAACGCCCGCCGCTCTCACTGAACAACAGTGGTAAGGAGAAAACAGCCACACACACGAATACCATTTAGATGCAGTTAACATGTTGTGGAAAAGCAAGTGTTCCTTTTAATGACAAAAAAATTATATTAAAAAAAAATTGTGCAAGTTTTCAGTCAAGCATGTTTCCTCGCCCCGAAAAAAGTCAGAAACATCAGCAGCCTCTGGAGTTACAGTGGAGTTTGTGCTTTGGCGCCAGGGTGAGCTGAACAAGACAAACCAACAACTGAACGACCGAACCGCAGAAAAACGCGGCCCGGTGTCTCACATCACCGTCTTTCTAGTTTTCAGCTTCAGATTCTCCGCTGAGCACACAGCTGCTCCTGGACAGTTCCCCCTTTAAGAGCTAAAGGAGAGGCAGGGAGGCTCACAGAAACGGTCGAATCAACAATTTTGGTTGATAAAATACAAAATACAAACAAACACGTAGAAATTTACATTAGGGTGATGGTGTCTCCATTATTATAAGCTTATACAAACTGTTCAACCCTTAACTAAAGGCAGTAGAACCTGGCAAAAATACCGCATTATTATTTGTGTTATTATTGTTGCTGTTGTTGTTGTTGTTGTTGTTGTTTTTTAAAAAAATAATAATTAAATGATTTGTTCTGTGATTTGATATGGCCCGCATTAGTTGAAGAACAACCTTGTTTTCAGTTCATTTACAAAGGATGGTATTTGATAGAGTGCTGATATACTTTAAGGGGAGCCGTGAAAAACTAAATGATCTGTCGGTAAAACAACATCAAACATAAATAAATAGTAAAACACTATACTTCATTTTTCCTACGTTTTGAGGTCGCAGATTCACATTTAAAGCCGATGAGAAGTCTTGCAGGTGTGACAATAGCCGTTTACACTGCAGAAATAACCCTGTACCTGCGAGCGTTTTAACGTTTCGTTCTCTACTCATTTTCTGACGCTCGCCTCGATTCTGCAGATGTTTGTGTTTTGCTGGTCAGTTGGGCAAAGCACACAGCCATCACTGGCCAGTAAACACTGATCTGAATGCTGACCGCAGTGTGTAATTATGCTGCACATTTCAAGGGTTTCAAGGGTTTCTGTTTTGTACAGCAGTTTAGGGGAATCCGTGATCTGCATGAGATTGGACTCCTTTGCGAGTGCAGCACAAGGTAACAGCACTTGGCAGCCTTTGTTCGGATTAAAACTGAATCCAGCCAAAACATCTTGGAACAGACGAGGCAGGACAGGAACGTGCTGATGTCAAATCAACCAGGCAAAACACGGTCGAGAATTATATAGAGATTAATAACTATATATGAATATACATATCTATATCTATATATATATATCTATATATCTATATATAGTTATTAATCTCTATATAATTCCATATGATTACACTAATCGTAATTATAATCATCATCCTCAACGGTTTATCTGTTTTATAGCTGGGGTAAAATTGAATGGTAAACCCTGGTCATGAAGGGAAGATGGCGAACTGGGCGCCTTTTCCCATACAGTTCTCTTGCCACAGGTCACTACTGACCGCATCCTCGGGCTTCACCTTATTCACTCCAGTTTTTTCCCATAAGGGCGATCGCCCCCACCTGCAGCGTGTCCTCGAAGCGCCTCCGCCTTGTCCGCCACTGTTTAAGCTAACAAAACGCGTGGCGTCCCTCAAGGGTGTCATGTGGGCTCCCTCACGTTTTTGTATATTTTTTTCTTTTGTTTTCTGTTCCCTCCGCCGCTGACGGCACAAATAAGACTCAGGTTCAGGTCCGGCCCCCGGGGGGTGTGGGGCGTGGGGAGGGGGTCACGGCACCGGTGTCCGGTCGTCGTGGTGCGGCGGGGTGTCGCCGTAGGAGTCCTTGCTCTCGGCCAGCGCTCCGCACTGGGGCGTCATCCGCTTCTCTTTTTGCCGTCTATTGCAAAACCACACTCGGACCACCTCCTTGTCCAGCTGCAGGTTGTCCGCCAGAGAGTTGATCTCGGACGCACCGGGCTTCGGGCACTTGAGGAAATGACTCTCGAGCGCCCCTTTGACGGCCACCTCGATGGACGTGCGCTTTTTCCTCTTCCTTCCCTGCGCAGCGATCTTGTCCAGGCTCGTGGGGCTGCCCGAGGTCGAGTCGGCCTCCTCCAGCCACTTGTTCAGCAGCGGCTTGAGCTTGCACATGTTCTTGAAGCTGAGCTGCAGCGCTTCGAACCTGCAGATGGTTGTCTGAGAGAACACGTTGCCATAGAGCGTGCCCAGCGCCAGGCCCACGTCCGCCTGCGTAAAGCCCAGCTTGATGCGCCGCTGCTTGAACTGCTTGGCGAAGTGCTCCAGGTCGTCAGACGTGGGCACGTCGTCGTCCGAGTGCTCGTGACCGTGGCCGTGGCGCAGGCCGTGCTCGTTCTCGTCGCGCGCATCCCCGCTCAGGGCGTGCCGGTGCGCGCCGTGCTCATCCTCTGCTGTCAGGCTACCATAGCCGGGCTGCGAATACATCATGCCCTGTCCGTTGGACGCGGTCATGCCGGCAGCCATGTGCGCAGCGCTCGTCGCTCTCCAAGCCGCCGACTGATGATGATGCGCGCCCTCGTGCGGATGAACCAAGTGAGTGGCTCGCGACGGCTGCTGCTGTGGCTGTTGCTGCTGCAAAGCGGGCGAGTGCCGGAGCTCGTCCGCGTCTCCTTGCAGCGTGGGCTTGATGTCCTGCTCACCGAGCGGACTCGAGGACCACGGCGATGCGTCCCCGTGATGCGAGAGCGCCGCGAGCCACTGGTGTGCGTGTCCGAGTGCGTTGGTGCTGGTCTGCAGCGTGGCGTACTCGCTCTGCAGCAGCATGCTTTGCGCCGCGTCCCCGTAGGACGGCGCCTGCTGCGAGCTCACTGCCTCCGAGGGCACAACAGACGCGCTGCTCGTAAGCACGCCGTAGTGGTCGGACGCCGTGGCCGCCATGGCTGCGAGCTCCGTCGGCGACACTGGTGTTGGAGGTGTTGGCAATGGTGGGGGGCAGCGGGAGCGCCGCTTACTCACTTTTCACTTTTGTGCCACAGGCGGCTCCCCAGCGCCGTGCGGAGAGGACGCCGCGGCGCGCGCCCCCCTGAGGTCCGCCTCGCGCCGCAGCGCTATTGGTCGGACGCAGCTGACAGACGCCGTTGCCCCTGACAGCGGCGCGCTGATTGGTGCGGGTTAGATCAGAGAGGGCAGAACAATGAAGGGAAGTTTGCACCGGACTGACACAGCAACACATTGCTAGAGCGCTGTAGACCTGCGGAGAGTTTAAACCGGCACTCTGTGTATTCATACATCACTGCTTACAACATTTCGGACCAGGGAGCAATTCTTTTGGGCTACTGAGTTCTGCACGGTTTGTTTTCTTGCTGGTTTGATTTTGATTTAGAACTGCTTAATCATGACCCAAAACTAGCAAGTTGTTAAATATGATCATTTACAGGAAAAAAACGTATTTTTCTGCACGCCTTGTCTAAGTTTTGAGCAACTCAAACTGTGAACGAAAATGACAAGTGGAAAAAATGTTTTTTCTGAGAAATGCCTTAAAAACATTTTACAAAAGAAATCATTTACCCCCACTGCAAAAACCGTATGTGACTGAATATTTAACTATTATAGCAACAATAATAATGACAATATTAAAATATGTAAATGAAAAGCACAATATAAGTTATTCCTGTTTTGTTGTTACTATTGTCGTTAATTATCTAGTTTGTAAAAAAAAAGTATAAAATGAAACATGTCATCAACAACAGCAAAACAACAAAACAATAACAAAAACAAGAACAAGAACAAGAACAAGAACAACAATAATAATAATAACTATAATAATATCCCCCACAAGTATTACCCGCGTGTTTCCCGCGCCTCTGCCCGTTGCTATGGCGAGCTGTGAACGAAGCAACGCCGCCCACGTCACAGCTGCACTAGCCTTCTCTGTTCCCGCCAAAGGCCCATTTTAACGGCTGCCTGGGGGACAATGGCTGGAGAAAGCAGAGGGCGAGGAGGGTTGAACTGCTGAGGAAAAGGCTACCTACACACAAGAGTGGCGCGTTATTAGTGCGGCTCCCCCAGCAGAGTCCTTTAAACCCAAAGCTTTCACTGCGACGAAGAAACATCCCAATATCAAAAGGTTTTCACTCAACATTTAAAACAAGCTATCTGCAGGCTGAGCTACGTCTCACAAAATAAAGAAATTAATAGATAAGCTAAACAATGGGTATGGACGGCTCAAAGCGAACGAACATTTGTGGTAATTGAGATGTAATTGTTCTAATCACAAGTCGTCCATGCTCAGACACTCGTGTTAGGCTTAGACAGAAAACGCATTATTTGCCATATGAAAACTCTGGGACATTTAATTACATGACTTAATAACATATAAATGATGCGAAACTCGCTATTAGGGCGAGACGGCTAACCCTTCATTTCTGTTTTGTATTTCAGTAGTCTCCTCCGATCTGTGTTTTTTTCTTCTTTAAAAGTTAGCCCATAAAATTAGTGATGAAGTATCTAAGCGTTAATTTAACAGTAATTATATCGACCCCGTGACACAGTGATTCAATTTCTCATGCTATAATTGGGTAAAACAGTTTGTTAGCTGTCCAAAGCACATAATAGCTTAATAGTATGGCAGAGCACGGTCATGCAGTGACATGGGGGACTTAATGGTTTATGTGAATGCAAGAGGGATTTATATGCAAAAGAAAGTCTCAAAGCTAACTCAAAACAGACAAACTAGGAGCCTTTTTCAATAACACTTTCATGAAAAGTGCAAAAGTGTAGCAACGGAGCTGATTTATTTATTTTTTACTCCAAAGAAATTTAATGGCCAATTTATTAACATGGGCTCAGGACTGTAAGACTAGTCATTACAGTTTAAATAGAATGCCAGACCACTATAAGGTCCATGTATAAAGCTCACTTAAATTCCGTTTGGTGCCAAACATCTTAATCATTATGAATTCTGGCCCATGCTTTTTTTTCAAACATGGAAACTTTAAATTGCATTACAGAGACAGGCAATGTGACAATGTGTTATCATTATCAAGGTACACTTTTATGTGATGTCAGAAAAAAGGTATTGTCAAGGTAAATTTTAGTCCGACAGAAAAGGACAAACAACTCAAATTAACCCTCAAAGATACAACATGGTACTGAGGCAAAAATGTGCAACATAAATTAGTTTTAAAGGTACATTAAAATCACTTTTCCAAAAGTAATGATCATGTTTGTAGGTTTCCATAACTTTTTAAATAGAAACATAAATAAAAGACTGCAGTGGTGTGTGCAAAGCTTACTTAAAAAATATACTTGCAGCAGGAAAAAAACCTTAAAAAAATACACTTGCAGCAGAGACAATTATGTTCCCTAAGTAAATGTACTGAAGATATACCCTTGAGTGTAACAACATTTATATCTTGAAAGGTAAATTTTTCACAGTGTATCATCAGTATTTCTAGAACACTGTAAAACTCCTCATAAACTAATCAGATTTAGGGCAGTTGTACATAGTCTGTGAACAACAATTAACTGGATTAAAGGCACATGATGATACAAGTAGCTGACTGAATGTCAGCTTATGTCATTTTTTATTTTATTAATTTTTTATGAATTGAAACTTGGTAAACCCTGAATAAGCAAAAAGGATTGTACACATTTATATGTGGCACTGCTGATTTGCTGCTGCATTTTGTCAACTCTAACTTGTTTGCAGCCCTCAAAAAATAAACTATTGCCAATAGTATGTGTGTGGGAACCTCTCTGGGCCCCAGCCATTCTCTGCAGTGCTTGTTTGAGGTGAGCCATGTTGCAGATATGAGTGAGGTTTGGTTAGCAGCCCCCACTGTCCCCACATTCACATGCAATTAGGGCTCACAAAAGCCTTGTTAAATGTGTAATCCTGGGACTCCTTCTCCCTTTGATAGTGTTGGCCAGCTGTAGGGGAATTGGCATTATCCTCCTTATAAAAGACCTTCAGCTTAGTTCAGTGCAACGGTTCCCACTGAGGACAGCAACACTGGGGTCAGCTCTGGAAACTCTCTCTATCTCTCTCCCTCTCTCTCTCACAGACACACACACAAACACACACACAGCCCACACAAAGACTCGGACCTATATTAACACACACATCATTAGATCAAATGGTCTCTGTACACAAAAGCTTGCCACCTAAAGCTGCCTACTAATGTAGAGTTACAACCAGACCCCACTCAGGTTATAATGCCCAATCCTGAGCTTCAAGACTAACGGTGTAATGGACCATTTGGACCATTCTTACTAAACACTCAAGCTCATACTCATGTACTACTGGATAAAAATCCCTAGCAGATGTTAAAGAAACACATTTGGTTTGTATAACTGTTCTTACAACCATAGGCTGACAAGGTCCAGGCTATTGGACTACAGCTCCAAATATTTTTTACCAGCCCTGAATCTGTTCTGGAATTAAAAATCTTGATATTCAGTATGCCTTACATGGGTCCATAAACAACATATTTAACTTCGAAGCATCTCTGCAGTTATGGATGAGCTCAGCCTCTGATACTGGGGTTTCATGTGATCACTTTAACAAACGGATTAGAACAAAATGAAAGGTCTCCTACTCTCAGTCACTGTTTACTGCATGTGAACTGGGTCTGTTTACTTATTTGGTGTACAGATTAATTTATTTGGATTTTTAAATTCATTTTATTGTACAGATTTATTTATTTGGAGCAAGTCAAGTGGGTTTATTGTAATTTCAGTCATATACACAGTACACAGATAGACAATGGTCCTTGAGGACTATAGTTCAACAGAAAAGACAACACAAGACTACACAAGTGCGAACAGGACAGGACCACACAGAGCGCAAAAAGAAGAAAAGGGCAATACTTTTATACACAGTGGGAAACAGTACTATAGAACAGGATAGGACAGCATACAAGCTGATGAGAAGCAGAAACCATACTTTTAGTAAATATAGTATTAAGTCACGTAAAATATTCTAGCAGCAATATTTCATTAAATGTACAAAAATGTAAAGGTTTATGAGAAAATCAATAACAATAGTAAATTTTTGTGCAAAACGGCTGAAACAAATAGCAGCAACAACATAAAAATATGCAACAGTATATAAATAAGAGAATTACGTTACATTATGTAACATTCATTTGGCAGACTGTTTTATTCAAAGCGACTTACAATATGAGGAAACATTTAAGTTTCAGGACAGTGTGAGAACCAGAGGAGAGTACTAAGTGCTAAATCTTTATGTAAGAGTAATGCAAGAAGATGCATTAGGAGAGGAGATGCTCTCTGAACAGATGAGTCTTCAGGAGGTTTTTAAAGCTAGAGAGGGATTCTGCTGCTTTTGTCGGCCTAGGCAGCTCTTTCCACCAGCGGGGAACCACAAAAGAGAAGAGTCTGAACTGGGTTTGCCTTGTGCTTAGGAATGGCAGAGCCAGATGATGAAAGAGCGGAGGGAGCAAGTAGGAACATAAGATTGAATAATAGGTTAAGGTCACTCTGTAGGCAAGAGTTAGTGACTTTAACTTAATTCGGGCAGCCATGGGTAGCCAGTGTAGGTCAATCAGCAGTGGGGTGACATGCGACCTTTTGGGTTGGTTGAAGACCAGCCGAGCTGCTGCGTTTTGAACCAGCTGTAAGGGTCTTACCGTGCAAGAAGACCCACTAAGAGGGCATTGCAGTTATTGAGGTGAGAGATAATCATGGCTTGTACCAGGAGTTGAGTAGCATGCTGAGTCAGGTATGGGCTGATTTTCCTAATGTTGTACAAGGCGAAGTGACATGACCCTGAGACAGATGCAATGTGGTCATAGAAAGATAGCTGGTCGTCAATCATGACACCCAGGTTTCTCACCACCTTGGATGGGGTGAGGAGTGAAGAGGCAATTTTTATATTGATATTTTGATGAATAGAGGGTTTGACTGGGATAACCAGAAGGTCTGTCTTGGCAAGATTCAGCTGTAGGTGGTGATCCTTCATCCACGAGGATATGTCTGATAGACAAGCCGAGATGTGTTCTGAGACGGTGTGGTCATCTGGCCGGAAGGCCAGGTATACCTGTGTATCGTCACCATAACAGTGATGGGAGAAGCCATGAGAGTGAATAATCGAGCCCAAGGAGGTGGTGCAAATTGCAAATAGTAGGGGCTCCAGTACTGAGCCTTGGGGGACTCCGGTGGTCAGCTGATGGGCTGGAGATGTTCGACCCAACCATTATACCTTGAATGAACGCCCAGAGAGGCAAGATTTGAAAAAGGAATGAGCTCTGCCTGAGATGCCCATGTTTGAGAGGCAGCTGACAGATCCAGAAGGATAAGAACTAAGGACTGAGCTGCTGCTCTGGCCAATTTTAAAATTTCAGTCAATGATAGTACAGCCGTCTCAGTGGAACGGCCGGTCTGGAAACCAGACTGGTTTGGATCAAGGAGGTCATTCTGAGAGAGGAATTCTGAAACCTCTTTGAAGACCGCCCTTTCAATGATTTTGGATAAGAATAGGACCAATGAGATTGGGCAATAATTCTCAACTTGAGCAATGTTGAGGGAAGGCTTTTTGAGCAGAGATGTAACCTGAGCCTGTTTGAAGCTCGTAGGAAATGTTCCAGAGGTAAGTGAGGAGTTAACCACATGCATGATAGTAAACTTACTAGTTGAAAAGATGGATTGGAAGAGCCGTGTAGGGATAGGGTCGAGTGGACATGTAGTGGGACAGCTACAAGTCAGGAGTTTAAAAGACAGTAATAATGCACTTTCGACCTGAGTTGGTATAATGTGAATCAAAGAATTGGCTACTGATAGCCGCGCCATTTTCAATGAAAAAGGAGGCAAAGACCTCTGCTGAGAGGTTTGTGTCTGGTGGGGTTGGGGGGGGGGGGGTGAGAGCAATGTTTTGAAGGTAGAGAATAGGCTTCAAGTGTCTGTGGTACAGTTCATTTTGTTGCTGTAGAATGCAGCTTTGGCATCAGTGATTCTGAGTGAGAAGGAGGACAGGATTGACTGAGTTTCTAAGGTCAGCTGGGTCCCTGGACTTGTACTATTTTCTCTCAGCAGCTCTGAGATTGGTGCACAGCCTTTGAATGGTCTCTGTCAGCAATGGGTGAGGAAGGCAGAATGAATTGGTTTAGAGGATAATGGACACAGACTATCCAGACACGAGCTTAACGTAGAACAGAGAGATTCTGCGGCATCACTGACCTTGAGTGAGGAAAATGAGCTGAGAGGAGGCAATGCAGAGGCTACCACTGATGAAAAATGAGTGGCAGAGAAGTTGCATAGGTTGTGGCAGTATGAGATTTGACGTGTAGGAACAGGGAACTGTTCCGGAAGGCAAATAGTGAAACAAATAAACTAATGGTCAGCGATGTGTATAGGGGTAACAGTGATGCCATTAGCTGCCCAGTTCCTACTAGGGATGAGGTCAAGTGTCTTGCCAGCTTTGTGTGTTGAAAGACTGCAAACCAGGCTAAAGTCAAAAGAGTAGATCATGGACATAAAGTCAGCTGAGCTGGGATTGTCAAGATGAATATTCAAATAGCCTAGGATAAGTAATGGACAGTCATAGACAGGGATGGCAGACAGTAGCATGCCTAGTTCATTCACAAAGTTGCCCAAAAACCCAGGTGGACAGTAGATGGCTATTACAGAGAGTCTCACAGGAGCAGATTACAGGATAGCATTGTATTCTAGAGAGGCATAATTAGTAGGTGGCAGTAGTGGTGAAGATTTCCAAATAGTGGGAATGAGAGTGCCCATTTCACCTCCTCGTCCAGACAAACAAGAGGTATGATGTTTGTTTGTTGGTGGGTTGCAGTCCGGGTCAGATTCTTGTTTATGTGGTAACAGTTTAAGTGTCTATGTGCCTAATTGTGTAGGAAAGAGAAAGAGTTGAGGAGTGTGTTTGTGTGTGGTAAATGCAGTTCGGATTCACTTCTGATTCAGGAGCGTGGGAGGTGTGTGTGGGGTTGTCCACAATGCTGGTGGCTTTGCAGCTACAGCGTGTGGTGTAGATGACAGAGGGGAGGGGGACCCTGATGATCTTTTTGGCTGTCCTCTATCCACTGTAGGTTCTTGCGGTCTGTTGCAAATTCAGTACCATGCCATGATGCAGCTGCTCAGAATGCTCTCTACAGTCCCTCTTCAGAATGTGGTGAGGATGGAATAGGGTGGCCTCTCATCAGTCTTTGCAGGGAGTAGAGATGTTGATGGGCTTTCTTTATAATGGTGCAATGGTATAATGGTTGAGGGGCGAGGGAAGTTCTCCACTATGTGAACACCAAGGAACTTTTCTCTAAACTATCTCCACTGAGGAGCCATTGGTATTCAGTGGAGAGGGATCATGGTGTGTCCTTCTGAAGTAAACAATCTCTTCAGTTTTGTCCACATTAAGTGACAGATTGTTGGATCTGCTCCAGTCCAACAGCCACACAGTCACTGGAAATTACCATGAACAGCAGTGGACTGAGCACACAGCCCAGCTCAGTGTGGTGGTTCAGGAGATGTTGCTCATGATCCTGTCTACCAGTCAGGAAGTCCAGGATCCAGTTGCAGAGGGAGGTGTTCAGGGCCAGCAGTTTTGACTTTCCTATCAGATGCTGAGGAATGATGGTGTTACATGCTGAAGTATATGAAAAGCATTCTCACATAAATGTTTTTCTTGTCCAGATGTGTGAGGGCAAGGTTGAGGGTGGTAGTCATGACGTCACACATTGAATGGTTGGTATGACACTCAAACTGCAGGGCGTCCGCTAAGAGGTCATGAACAGCCTCTTGCAGCACTTCATGATGATGGAGGATTTGGATGACTCAGTTTTTACATGTCAGCCAGGTACGCTTGGCTCAGAACGTTAGAGAGTTTTTTAGAGCTCAGTATTATGATACAACAATTACCCTAAGGAACTTTTCTGCCATAAAACACAGGGTGTGTCCCAATCCCACACTTAATACTTATACCAACAAGTATGTAGTGTGTATTTTTGTGATTAGTTGTGATAGTTGAGTGTAGTCAAATACCCAAAATGCATCCTTAAAACTGATTTTTGAGTATGGAGTTGATGGACACTGTTGTCCCACAATGCTGTGTAAAACAGAAGGGGAGGAGCTACATATGGCTGGGAATTACCAAAAATAGTTTGGTATGACGTATGTTAGCATAACAACTCTCCTTCACTTTCTGTTAGTATGAAACGCTGAAGTAAATTAATCTTTAGTGTACTAACCCGCCAAACCCACACTATAACAATTAGTACATAGTATATATGTTATAGTACAAGGGTATAGTGCATAATTGGGACCCATACTTTCCAAATAAAATAATATTTCATAAAAAAATGAAATTCCAGAATGTTAATATGGAATTCTAGCAGTACAGAGGAATATACTCGTCAATAGGTTAAACCAAACCATGTTACCACCTTTTGCTCATTACACATAAACATGGAGAAACAACTAGTGGTTGCCCTATATTTGCCAAAAATGATTCAAATGGATGTGATGCAGAAATCATAAAATATTTTTTCCTGTGCCGTGACAAGGACCATGATTACTGATAGTTGGAGACTGTGAAACTTGATACTAAAGGTAAATAAGATACTGCTGGTGCATGGGGATGTAAGCAAAAAATCTGATGTTTTAGAGGTGGGTGTTTAGTCCTTACATTTTGGTGGAGATTAAATGAAAACAAAAAACTTTTTCTTAAATGGTATGACATGAGGAATCATACTCATCATGATCAGACGCTTGAACTAACAAGGTAAGAAAGGTCAGCTTTGATTTTGAGTTGACTTTAATTAACCAATGACTCCCCTACATTCTGACTTTGATGAGATGAGCGTGCTGAGTTCTGTCTGCAGCACAAATTTCATTTTAAAATATCCTATCCACTCCTGTTTACACAACAATAGCACAGCACCTATTAGACAGACAGACAGACAGATGTGTCCTCTGTATAGGATTTTTCTCTTAGAAAATCAATAGAACATGACTTGACTGAGGGTCTTCAAACTTTTGCTTTTGACTCTGTATATTAATACATGGAACGTGTGTTGTTTTAAAAGATTTTAATTCTGTGGAAATTATGTACACATGTGAGTTAAATTAATTGCATTATTTTTCAAATTCAAATTCAAATAAAAACACATCCAAGTTAATGTGGTGTTTTACTTCTTACTTGTTATCAGCCTTTTTCTACTTTAGCTCAAATGAGGCACATCAAGAAATGCATCGGTCTAAAATGTGCAGAAAATTGGTTCATACAAAACATGCTAGATTTGTGTGAGTTTTACGGTCTACTTTCAATGAAATTTGAATGATATATTCAAGGTCACTCCTCAGGGTACAGCAGTAGACGTACAGTTCAACCATGAAAGGAGAATTTCAACACTGCAAAATCTCTGCAAAATTCAGCTGAGGCATTCTGAGTGTTTTGATGTAAATGGTCTATCAACTTTAATTTTTTTAATTGGCGGTGATAGTAATGCCATGTATGGACTTCTCTACCATGACTGTGCTTTTATAAATACATTTAAGGCCAACATGTCCATAAAATAATGTCTCAGTCAATGCATTTATAACCATTTCATATAATAACTTTCTGTGAATTACCTTCCTCATAAGACATTATACACTTGAGATGTCTGGTTCCCATTGCCACTATTGTGAAGTCTGATTTTATGTTTCTCTAGAACTATGCATTTCACATCACAACATTTCTGTAATCTGATAATTTAATTTTGCAGAATTGCAAAATTTAGAATTTTCTTTTTCCCCAAATATTTTATTTAAAAAATTAAACAGCCATCAAGGAACAAACAATTAAACCAATGAACAAAAATTATATTAGCATTTTGTATTATGAGTCAATACAAGCAAACAAGATATTCTGTAAGAGTGTATAGCATGGTAACAGAAATATGAAAACGGAAATACTCCAAACTAAGGTATGACGCCCTCTTCGTATGATGTCTGAAATGTTGAGTGAAATATGATTAAAAATGGTTGCCATAGTTCATCAAAGAAACTTTCATTACCCTTCAAGACTGCATTAATTGGCTCCATTGGTAAAACTTTAAATACTTCAAAATGCCATTGGTTTACAGTAGAAGATTTAAGCTTGATCCACTGCAATGAGATACACTTTCTTGCCAAAAGCAGAAGCTTAGATGTAAGTTTGTTTCGCATATATGGCCTAGAAAAAAGCTCTCTCACAATAAAAGCAAAGCAGACTCCATATTTATATTGCTGTTAAAAAATTTACCAAGATCCACCAAAACCCTTATCCATAATTTTGATATGAGGGGGCATTGCCAAATAGAGTGGAAAGAAGAATCTGTGTCATGGAATTCCCTTTTCTAAAAATAAAAGTATGGCACAAAAACTCCTCTTTTCTGGTTCTATCATGATTCAGACTTTATTATTATTAACCGTCTGCCTGCTTTAACTCCTTAAACTCTTATTTCAATAGTCACCAATTAAAATTAGGATGTGTTATTCAGTAACTGCTCTGAAACTAATATGTTATATATATGTAGTTATGAGTTCTGTAGTTATTAGGGTGACAAACTCAAGGGTAGGCCTTTAAGGTTTAAAGGGGTTAAAAATCATATCCAACTTTGACATGATACCTTTCTCTGTAGCTCGTTTTCCCCATGGTGCAGTTGGTGTAGAATCAGAGTATTTGGCACTGTGCATAGGATTATCCTGCCATCACTAAGAGTATTTTATGCGCGTTATGACAGACAGTGGTGCTGGGTTGTGTGAATGCATCTCTACATCAACAGATTAACTAGGTAATCCCATGGCCCTAGTGTCTCTGTCTTTGTGCAGGATGCTGTAATTAGCAGCCTAATTAGGGGTATTATTTACATAACGGGAGCAAATCTTCAACTGAGAGGCTTACACAGCTATGCTAAGACCATGATGTGTGACTCCACAGCCATTAAAGTATTTGGAACTTGGGTCATGGATTTAAGCGAAGCAGTCACCTCAAACTCAAGCTGTTTATCTCTTGCTAGCCAAACAGTCTAAGAAGTTAGATCACTGCCGGCATAGTTTAATGGCCGAGTGCATTTTACTGCTCAGGAGATGAGGCTGTAAAAGAAAATGACCAGAAGAGAGCAGCTTGTATTTTATATTCTATTTGGCAACTATCTAAGAAAATTATGTATCCATAAAGGTTGAAAATTCAGCTCTATATTGTGTAGTGTTAGTACGGTGCTGGGGGTCACTGGTTTGAAGGAGTGAACTTTAATACCTTGTTACAATTCTTAATTCAGTAATCCAGTGTGTTTAGTGTACTCATGTCTTGTCTTATATCTCCTAGAACTATAGTTCTCAAAGTAGCGTCTGTGACATATAGCCAGAGTGTCTCTGGTTTTATTTGTCATTTTTCCATGACATTGAAGTTGATGCTATTTAACATCCAAAATCACCCTCACCTGAACATTTTCAGTCAATATTCTATATACTATACAATGTTTTTCATTCCCTAGCACTTGAATTATGGATGGGCAATATGGCAAAATATCACAAAAACATTTTATCAGTACACACAAGATGAAACAGGTTATTTTGTTTTTTGGGGGTTTATTAAGTTGGTGCAAACCAAAAGAACCAGTGGTGGCACATTCATATAAATCTTTTTATGATCTAATATTTTAAATCATAATTCACATAATTATGTTGTCTTTATAATAAAATTTGCTGTTGGCTAACCTTTGTTAAGTACTGATGATATTCATGACATGCTCAGAAAAAGCATAAAAATCAAAAGTGTATCTGATACACTTGTTTTCTACCAGTTATCATATTTGGGAACATAACTATTTCTGGGTTGGCAAGAATGGAACACACTTAGTAAAACCTTTACATAGTGTAAAGCACTATACCAATTAGAACTATTCTTAGAACAACATATTTACACCAAGAACCATTTGTTTTGCAGGAAATGACATCATTATGGAAAATATTTTTATATATAAAAGTCAGTTTAAAGAAAACAAGCTGCGAGGTGGCAAAAATGCACAATTGCATACATTTTCAATGTATTGATTCAATTTAAACAGAAATTTAATGGAAACATGTTCATTGTTTTAGTTTGAGTACCTGATGATTATATAATCTTGTTAAATGTTTACCACATCTTAAAATGCTATAGCAGGCAACCACCCTCCTCCACTCCTCCAGCTTGATGGCATTACCAAAACCTTTTCTATGGGAAACACTGAAATATGTGTTCAGTTGGCAAAGCAAAGCCTTGCCAATGTTGGCAAAGCAAAGCCTTGCCAATGTCACTTCTACTTATGTTAGTAATGGGAAATCTTTTGCAGGCTCTTGGAATATTCACAGCACCGCAGAAGGTTAGAGCTGTGAAAGTCTAAGCGGGATCGATATAGATGGGCTCACCCCAGATTAGACCTGGAGTAAATCTGGACAAATCGATCTGGATGGTTACACTACAGGTTAAAGCTGGAGTATATCAGTCCAAATCAATATAAATGACTGAGCTGCAACTTAAAATGGCAATATATCTGTCCAGTTCAGTGCTAATGGGCATGCTAAAGCGGCTAAAAGCTGGAGTAAATTGGTATGTAGCAAAAGCATCGAATAACAGAATGAATCTCTGGCCTAACATGGAAAAAGAGAAGCTGCAGCAAATTTCCTGTGTGTCTTTAAGTGATAATGAAGATCGTGGAAAATCAGGCAAGACAAGGATGCAGTTCTTATGAAGGATTTAGACGTGGCAATGCTGCTGTGCCGCGTTGCATATTTGTGTGCACATACAATGTTTTGAATGACTGATCATTAAGTGCTTTATTGGTTACCAGAGAGTACAGATGATCATGTAAACAGTAGAGTTGGACTCTTCACTGACTCTCATGCCATGACACCATGATGTTTTTTTTTCCACTTTTTGAATAATTTACTTTAGACAGAATGTCTGCATTATGCATATGACACATATAACCGACACTGTATACATGCATAGTGTGGCAGATATAACTCACCCTAATCTCTGTGCTTTCTCCTTCAAGACAAACTTTATGCAAACGAGCTGAGCAGTGACCAGTCAGCTTGTTAACATGTGGTGCGTAACTACAGTCACATTCTGAGATTGAACATTTTAATGCACTAATGTTTTTTTTTTTTCATTTTGGTATTATCAAAACATGGGACATGCTTACGTTATATTAATGTTCATACTCACAGTTTCAGTTTAACAATCCTGAAATGTGGCAGTGCAGCACCCCCAGTACCTCTACTTCCTGCGTCCCTGATGACACCATTACAAACATGGGTCATGAAGGGGCCATTTCATGTTGTAATCACATCAGACTATGCTAAAGAGGACTATAAATCGACTGTTGTTGTTGTTGTTATTATTATTATTTTGTTTATTTGTTTGTTTCTTTTATTATTATATCTTAGTTTGGTCCACTTTAGACTAAGTAAGAACTTGGTCTATTGTGTATATATGAAGGTAAATAATGATGAAAAAGATATTTCTCTTGCCTTTTATTATCTCTATATTGCAAACAATCTTTCAGTTAATCAGAAAGGAAAAGGTAAAGGGAGACCAGCTTGACAAATCTGTAAAATCCAATCAAAACAAATAGATCAATTCACTTATTTTCCTCCCTCCCTGTTTCTTTTTCTATGCACCATCTTTGTCTCAGACATTCACCTCTACCCTCTTTGTTGGGCCAACAAACTAGAGTTCCCCCATCTCTCTCTCTCTCTCGAGATCCACTCAAGCCTCACTAAAGCATTCACCTCGTTTAGGTCACTTTCCCAAGAGCCCCTCTACCCCATCCCAAAAGGGAAAAAAGAAAAGAAGTGGTTTAAGACAGGACACCATCTGTCCTCCATCATAAAGGGCCACGGAGACAGGGTGAATACATGTGTTTGTGTGTGTGTGTGTGTGTGTGTCGGCATATGTGTTTTTGTGAAAGTGAGAGAGAAAGAAAGCAAGGAAGAGAGGGCAGTAACTTTTTATGGAAGTTCAAGGTAAGAGAGTGAAGTAGGATATTTTTGGTGGTTCATTTATGCACATCTCTTTGTCCGTGTGTGTGTCCGGCCTTATCTGTATCTTTGTTTGTTTATTAGAGGGTGAGAATGTTTGTGTGTGTGTGTGTGTGTGTGTGCGTGTGTGTGTAAGACAGACAGAAAGAGAGAGAGAGAGATTAGCGGACCCCCCTCTGGCTCATGATCCCCTACAAAGCTGCACCTTGCAGCTGTGACCTGCATGACCCCACGGTGCCATGGCAACCGCAGGCCCCCCAGCCTGCCCTCAGTGGCTAGTTTGTGTGTGCCTGAGAAAAGACCAACCAAAAAACTCAAAGGGCCATTCAGTACAGCCTTGCCATGCAAACCTGAAGCATAGAGGATGATACTGCAGGGTTATCAGAGTTACTGCACAGTCCGTTTCAGTAACACACCAGAGCTCACACTCTATAGGCTTCATTACAGCACTGTGCACTAGATATGATTTTTTTCTGAGAAGGTTCTCTAAGGAGAATTAAAAATAGTAATCATTCCATCAAATGCAGGTAAAAAAAATGCAAGCTATCTTAAATAGTTACTAGATAGCTACTCTGTGTTTCTCTACTTAATATGTTTGTATTCCAATTATATATTGTAATTCTATTTTTATTTTGATGCTAAAAGAAGTGTAGTATATTATCTAACCCTGTACCTTTCAAGGCGCAAGCAGTGGGGTGGTTTCCTCAATGTGACCTTTTATGCACCTTAACTTAAGGATATATAATTGTACCATGTTCTGTACACAAGTATTTAAACTGTTTAGGATATATTGACTGCAAACAACATAATCTCAGGTGCCTTTTTTGTTTTTCCACTGAAAGAGATATGAATAGGTACAAATTTGCCATTTTAAAAAGTATTTTAAGGTACACAGTGGCACCTGAAGGACAATCTTGTACTTTTCAGGGTACATTTACATTTACCTTAGGAAACAACAAAAAACCTGAACAATTTAAACAATTCCACTGGAGGGTTGTGGTGGGTGGGGATGCTGGTGTTTCTTATTTTACGATGCAGTTTATTTTGATGTTATTTAGCAGCCTGCAAGCTTTTCATTTTGTCTATGTAACAAACCAAATAATAAATGTAATAAAGTAGAGTTTTCTCCTTTTATGATTATAGGAAAACAGCAACTGAACTACTGAACTAATCAGTAACTGCAATGATCAAAAATATCTTAATTATCAAGACAAATTATTAAGTAATCTTATATGTAAAACAGATTATTGTTCTCTTAAATTAATATTAGATGGTGAGTAAACACCATAGTGGCATGTCACCTGTTCAACAATCAACAATTTATTTTTACAGTGAAAATGGCTGATAATAACAAGAAGTGTGAAAAATGGTTTAAAGCGAATTGGTTTTGTTACAGTTTAGAAATTGTGACTGTAAATTTGTACGTTTTTGGTTTTGATTTGGTGGCTTTTCTTTGTTTGAATAATATTCATCTGAGTTTCCCTTGATGATCATAATTGCTGCTGATTACTGCAGGTTGAAATGTTACAATAAGTATTGACTAAATCCAGTGTTGAATTAAAAGCCTACCCTAACCCCTAGAGATTCAACAGTTCAGCAGAAGGGATGAGCATCATAGCAATCACCTTGAGCCAGTTCAGATGCTGCACCACATGTCTACTATGACTGCAGGCCCAGGGGAACACAATTGGTTATGTTCTTACTGCAAGCCCGGGTGAACTGGGAAATTGATTCCCCTCTCTCATTCCCCAGTTGTTTTTACACACAGACCTTACTAATACTATACTCTGATACTAGGAACATACAACCATTTGTACAAACAGATATCTTATGCCGTAAAGGATAATAGTTAATTTAGGATAATAGTTAAGTTTCCCGGGTGAACTGGGAAACTGATTCCCCTCTCTCATTCCCCAGTTGTTTTTACACACAGACCTTACTAATACTATACTCTGATACTATGAACACACAACCATTCGTACAAACAGATATCTTATGCCGTAAAGGATAATAGTTAATTTATACATTTAATACTTTTTAAAATGTTCATAGCATGTTGGCTGTTCTTTTCAGTTCCTTAAGCCTTGTTATTTATACCCATCATAACATGGTTATCACTTTGCCAAGGGCTGACTAGCTAGGGCAGAGCCTTAATAGCATTCACAGTTAGAATAACTAGGCTTTCTTTGTTGTAAGGAAGTAGGCTACATTACTGGCAAACATTCCTTTTGAACACTTCAAGACTCTATCAAAGAGCTTTATTTTCTTCATGCAACCTTGTTCAACTCCACCTCTGATCATCATTTGTGTTTCTTAAGATAACTTTATTGTCCATTGACACTTAGGTTGGCACAGATGACTAAGCAAAGCAAAATGACCATTGCTAATTAGGCAAGCAGAGTGGAGTCCTGAGCAGCAAGGCAAACAGGCTTCTACAAAAATTGGTTAAAACTTTTATGTTGTATGTTATTTAAACAGTAAAAATATATATAATTTGAAAGCTACAGTTTGACATGTTTCAGAATGATGTAGCCCAGGAGAGACTAATTAATCTTTGATTCTGATAACTTACAATTGTCAAAAATATTTTCCCAGAACAATGTTTGATCAATTAGGACAGTGATTCTCATTTCTCAGGAACTCCTAGATCGTCCAAATTTTTTGCTCTATCCATGTGTGTTGCAAGTCAGATTGGAGCAAAAATGTGAACTATCTGAGGGTTCTTAATTACCGGCTTGAGAACCACCCAGACCCCAGTGGCGAATCGTGAGTATTCAGCTAAACCTTCAATTCAAGCCATAAATATCAAAACAGCCAAAATATGTGGAAAAGACCCTGTATAATGCTAATGTTTGCTGTCATACTATGGGATTTTAGTAGTATGTATGAGCTAAGATAATGGAACTGCACATAAACCTTTTTTGGCTGTTTTAGGTCAAACACAGATATCTGAAGCTCGAAAAAGACATCATTTGTTTTATTTTAAGTTTATAGCAGACATATTAACATGTATTTAGCATTTGTAGAGTGATTTTATATAAAAGCCCTAACAAAGAAAAGCCCTAATAAAGCCCCTGCCGCTGTTTTGCTCTGACAGAAAGCCACTGGTTAGGCTAGTGTCTATTCACAGCCAGAAACATATCTTGGACTTTCAGAAGGCCTGGAGTGACACTTTTCTTAATAAAATTGGTCCCACCCATAAATCAAAACGTCATTGGTTGATTCCTAATTACGTTGGTGGTTAGTCTGACACTGTAGGACTTTAATCCAGCACATGAAAGCTTAAACAATGGGAGAGCTTGATTAGCTATATCTATCTAGATGGAGAACCACAGAGAAAAAAGTCCTCACTGGACAATATTTCATTGAGTGGTTCAATATTTTAATCCCATTGTTTCCAACTAAAATTTGTTGGGATAAGAATAATACGCAGTACTTGCTCAAATCAAATACAAACATGTTTCTGTTGAATAACAATGACTAAACAGACTAGAATTTTTTTTCCAGAAATCATTGGATCATTAGTTCTTTATAGGCCTAGTTGGCCCTGATGGTTCCCCTCAGACTGGACTATATCACTTTAGTTTGCAAAATTTGTCGCATTATTATTCAGCTTGAACTGGTCTTCAAAATACAAAGCCGCTCATCAAATTATATGACTCTTCTTTCCAAATATTCACAGAAGAATGTGTGAAAATGTGTAAGTGGTGCCTGCGTGTAATGAAAGCATAATTACTCTGCATTAACAGATGTGCCTTGGTTGTCACGCCACAGTGCAAATGGACTGATCGTTGTTTTATGAGTTGAGCCTATGTGTACGCATGTGAGAGCGAGAGAGAGAGAGAATAAGTGAGAGAATCTCACCTTTGCTTTGTCTTTATGTTCAACTGATCTAGCACATGGATTGAACTGTTACCAAGGCTGCTGTATTGAAACATGCTTGCTTTCTGGATGACTGATACAGTGACTGAGTCTAGCTTAGAAACAGAGTCATATAGTGCAATGCAATTCACAGAGCACTGTTTATTCACAGATTTGCATGTTAGGTGTATAAAATGCATGAATGCAGTAATAGACTAGCTCTTATTAACAAATTTCCAGTGAAAACAGCAAATGTGTGCCACAGTCACAAGCACTGGTCCTCTGAATAAAACAAACTATTAATTCAAGTTTCTCTCTCTTTCTCTCTCTCTCTCTCACTCATTCTCTCTGGAATAAATTTCTCCAAAGCAGCAGGAAAGCCTTATACAGCTCTAATAAGACTGAAAAGAAAGTTAGCAGATATGGCTGCAAGGGGCTTCACTGGACTCCTGACAAGGGATTTCATTTTGTGTGTGTGCATGTGTGTGTGTGTGTGTGTGTGTGTGTGTGTGTGTGTTTGTGTCGGTGCTTAACAGACTTCTTGAACACAGTGCTCTGGTTTTTCACTTTTTGTTTGTTTTTGTGTTTGCATGTTGAATGAGACTCATTTCAGTTCTAACGATGTGCATATGTGTGTGCGTGTTTGTGTTTGTGTGTGTGTGTTTGCATGCAAATGAAAGAAGAGATGAGTTTTTGTTTTGGGGGGTGGAACAGTTGTCAAGTGTGACCTCCTTAGAGGGACACATAGACACACGACACTTGATTTGTTTAAATGTATGTGTGCATGTTGGGTTTGTGTATGTGTGTGAGTGTGTGTGTGTTCGTTAAGAGAGAAAAAAGAGCCACTCTGCTCTTCCTATTGAACTTGACCTGCAGGCCAGATCAATGTTGCGCAGCATGCAACGGAATGAGGGTGCTCACTTATTACCCTGGAGGGAGGAGTAGACGGGGGTGGAGGGATTTGGCTAGAGCTGTGATCAGAGAAGCAGAGAGAAGAAGGAAAAATATAAGTAGAATGAAAATGTCATTCCTCCTCATGTCATGCTTCTCTGCTGTAACCATTAAAAAAGACAAGTTTCAGGAGTCCTATTTATTTAGCTGAAACTGATTATATGACAGCTTCAATAAGCAGCTCTTTAGGCACTGTAATTCACATTTGTGATGTGGTTGAATAGTAATAAATGTTTGTTAGACACTTATCAAAGGTCTTAAATAAAACTTATTCATTCCAATACCCAGTCCCTAAGATGAAACATTTTATCAGTCAAATTTTGCTCTTTGATGCCTCAGGAGATGAAACGGTGATTCTCTTAAACTTCCTTAGGGCAAATAGTATCATACAAAAAGGAGATATGAGATACTTTTGGCACAGATAAAAATGATAATAGTTACTCACAGCTTCAAGACTGAGCAGGTACTTAGTCCCTGATGCAAAGATGTAGGAAGTGTGGTGCTGAGAGGACTACAGCAACTCTGGACTGAGGATTTTTAAAACTGCTAAATCATACTGAATAAAATAAATAAATCACTTAAAAATATATGTCTTGTTTCAGGATAGAATTTGTATGTTTATTTTATGTATCATTCATATGTTTTCAAAATCTGCAGTAATCATGCTGTTTACTGTTGGTTGCTTTGGGGGAACATCACTAAAATCCAACCTTGATTTATCCAATGTGTAGGCAGAGTTGTAGGCCAGTCTTGCGCCCCAAAGCAGCCTGAAATTGTAGCATTAATCAAATATAATTTAATCTCAAGCATTTTAAATATATTATTTCATGTTTCAACCATTATGTTAACTGCACATTCTTTGTAGGAAAGGTGAATCTCAGGGTGTGACAGTGGGTGTGACACAATTGGTTTCAGTGTCACACATCTTGGCTGATTGCTGCTCAGGTCATTTGCCTAAGAACATTTCAGCACTCCCAAACTAAAACACCTTCCCACATGGATGAGAATTTGAGTTCAAATTGAGATGGCTTTCTTTAGTTCAGCTAAACATAATCATGATCAGCTTTATTATCTTGGCAAATCTGGGCATTTATAACATTTATAAGATCTCTACACATATGAGATTTCTGAGGTCTTTTGCTCAAGAGAAATATCTGAGCACCAAAAAACATATGTAAAAGTGTACTGTATCTGAGAAACCAGTAAGAGAATAGAGCCAGTGTTGGGGAAATGCTCACTAGCTAACATAGCTAAATGTCTTCACAAGCTAACTCAACAATGCTGTATGAGGAGATGAACTGCACAAAATATGCACAGTTGGTAATTTAACCAGAGGGGTAGGCATATTAGTCTGCCATTAGTCAACTAGTTAACCAGCTAGACAACCAAAACACTGAAAGCCAGTGAGTCAATCAAATTCTTACTTACACAACAAAACTGATACTGCGGGTTTCTTTTTTGTGGAGAAAAAGGATGGTGGCCTTTGATGAGCTGAAGTGGCAGCTTTTCACTGTCCCTGTTCTACAGCTCCTAGACCCCCTTGATAGTGGAGGTAGATGCCTTCGATGCCGATGTTGGGGTGGTGCTCTCCCAGCGGACTAACATGGATTCTAACCCCCCTCTTGTGCCTACTATTTGCTCCCCCTCACACCTACAGAGAGGAACTATGATGTGGGGGACTGGGAGCTCTTGAAGTGAAACATTACACTGGCTGGAGGAATGGTACTGGCTGGAGGGGACCCACCACCAGTTCCTGGTCTGGATGGTCCATAAAGTGGTCCCTCTTCTTTGCCCTGTTTGATTTTGTTCTATCATATTGGCTGGGCATTAAAAACCCCAACCTGGACACCCTTTCCCAGCAGTAGGAACCTAAGCCTATCATCCCCAACACACACCCTGGCCCCTGTCCACTGGGACATTGAGAAGGCCATCAGAGGAAGAGCTGGACTCCAGGGATGGTCTCCCAGGCCTACTTTATGTCTGCTGGGGCCACACATCCCCTCTCACAGCCCACCCAGGGGCCACCCACACCTTTGAGTTCCTATTGAGGTGGTGCTGGTGACCTGGGACGGACAAAGATGTCCAGGTGGTTTTAGCTGCCTGCCTGGAGTGTGCAAGCAGCAAGGACCCCATAACAAAACCCACAGAGCTTCTCCATCCCTGGCTGTATCATCAAAGTCTTGGTCCCACCTGGTGCTGGATTTTACCTGTCACATGGCAGCTCCATGATACTGGTTTTGGTGGACCTTTTCTCCAAAGCCTATATGTTCATAGCTCTCCCTAATCTGCCAATGGCCAAGGAGACAGTGGACCATCTACTGCACTAGGTGATACCCCAACAGCCAACAGAACGTCTTCCAGAAGCGGCTAGCGGACTGAAGGTCTTGGTCAGAGACCAGGTCAACGGGGATCCTGTGGCTGTTGGGGGCATTGGCTAGCCTGCTGTCCAGCTACCATCATTCAGTTAGACAGAACAAAGCAACCAGGATCTGATTAAGACCCTCTGATGCCTTGCCTCCTCCAACCCTTCCTCTTGGGCTGACCACCTATACTGGGTGGAGTGCACTCATAAATGTCCTAGTCGCATGCATCCCTTGGAATGTCCCAATTTGAGTGCCAATTTTGGTACACTCTGCCCCTCCTTAATAACCATTAGGTGACCCCGTGATGAAATCCAGCACCAGGTGGCATTTCTTTTCAGCAAAAGGGGTCCCCACAGCAGACCACTTTGTTTGGTACTCCTGTGAGGTGTGGAGACGGGCTCTCCAGAAGACTGGTGGATGGGTAAAGTAGATTGCCTGTGCATTTTGGAGCCATTGTTCCAGCCAGAGTTGACACCCAAAAATCCACTGCTATGTGTCTCGCCTGAAACCCACACTGTGTAGCCCCTTTGCCCTATGCTCACCTGTCCCCCCTCCTGTGCCATTCTTGATGGGGATCCCCGGGCTATAAGGTCAGATTGGGATGTGTGAGGAGTCAAGGGTGTTACACAGTATCTGGCCAACTGGGAGAGCTACGGCCTGGAAGAGCACTTGTTGGTCCCAGCTTGCTATATCCTGGTGCTGGGCCGGCTGCTACCCTCATGCCGACCATTAGAGGGAGCACTAGTGCTGTTGCCTCCACTTGAGCCAGCCGAGGGGGAGACAGACCCTTCCCCCTCATTATTAAGATCATTAGACAGGTCCTTAAGACCAGTGCCCACAGTCTGACCAGTCACTGTGTTTACTGATGAGTATCTGGTATCTCAACCTCTCAAGTTCTCCTGTGTTCTCCTCTCTCTCTGGAGTCCAGCTAGCTCTGCCCCCCACTTAACCCACTGTTCAAGCCTCTCCCTTTAGATGCATTTTCAGAAATACACAGCATATTTTTACACAGGCGCACTCATTCCTGTTTTTCTTTTTTCCTCCCTTTTCAAGTAAGTAATTTTTGTTAATTTAGCCATGAGCCCCGGTCATGGCAAATCTTTTCACCATGTTTTTTTCATCCTCATGACATGAGTTTTAGTCCTGCTAGCCATGAGCTGAACCCCACCAAACCCAGCTCAATTTAAACTTTGCACTTGGGTTCTTTCTCTTATTCTGAGAGGTGATTTGCTCCTCAGTGGTCACCACTCATTACAGGGTATAGATACAGAAGAACACAAACAGATCACAATCAGAATGTGGTGTGACAGACAAAACACAGGTCAATGATAGATCGAGCAGGGAGACCAAAACAAACACATAAGCATGTGGTCAGAGACACAAGGGAGACTTATTTTTTTTCAGTAAAAATTATGACATGAAGTGACCATTCTGTCATATATGAACACAGCACAGCACAAAGTGTGAACACTCTCGCAAATGAATACTGTTCTGCATTCTCCTTTTGTCCTGTGATGTGAAGTGGACATATAAGTGATTTAAGTGTATGTAGATTATATACAGTTTTTAATTATGTTATAAGGACAATAGAGACATGTCCAGTTACTAGTGAATTGTCCCTAGCAATAATTTTAAAGATAAAAATCAAATAAAATAGCTTGGAACACAGACAATTAACAGTTCTCTTGCTCCCCCTTCGTAGCCCAGTATTATTATATGATTTGCTGCACCTTTTCTTGCTAATGTGTGATTGGCTGAAACTGTATCTGTCTTTAAGAAGTGCAGTCCAGTAGTTGTATGAATGTAGGTGAGAAAGAGGACGTCTTAATTCTAACAGTTCTTCACTTGGAAATATAGTATACATCGTGTTGATTCAGTAAGAGAATAGTGTTGCACAGTATACTCAAAAAGTACCCGATCCTTGTATTTATGTGGATATAGCTGACAGTATTTTGCATGTTTAGATGGAAATACAAGTTTCTAGATCATTGACTTAAAAAGTTAACAGTACCTGCCTTAAAATGTGTACTTTTCCAGTCAGTTTACAAATTAAAATAAAGAATTTCTTGTGTTCTGTGATTACGGTACTTCTTTGGTTACATGGGCTACAGTACCAGCCTCTAGGTGCCCTCCATATGCACTTTGATGTTAATGTATGAAAGATGTTAGCGAATGCACTATGGCTTGGGTAAAGTTCTTTTGGCCCTTACTGGCATTAGAAGTACCTATTGTGTAATACCATGTTTAGCACTTACTTAAATTGAACTGATCTTAAACCAAATTGATACAATTCGTGTCCTTGCTTTTAAAGGTGCTTTGCAGCTATTCACTTAGAAATACTCTGTCAGAGTATTTCTTCATTCAAGTCCTATATTGCAGATTAGATTAAATCCCATTAGATGTGGTGATGGTTAAGACAAGTTGGCAACAGCAAACAATGATATTTTCAGTTTTTATTTTCAGACGCTCTTTAAATAAATTGAGCACACTTATAGAAAGAAAATAGCATAAAGACTAGATACAACCAGCATCATGGTACATTTCCTTTTGGCACAGACTCTCTGTGAGAGAGGCAGCATACTTTCTGTGAGTCGAGGAAACACTGACATGGATGCTGTTCACATTGCTGCTGTCGAATTATGAGATTTAGATTGCTTTCGGGTCAACTCAGGAATTCTGAATAACTGTAGAGACGAGATTACTGACTCATCCCAAGATGGAAAAAAAGGCCAGTGGTCTGGAGGGGATGTGCCAAACAGGCATTTGAAATGGCTGGGAGTGAGAGGATTTCACTATTCATAGCCAGCTCCAGTGGCATCCTCTGGATCCAGTCAGGAACCATTGTGTGAAAGAGAGTGAGAGAGCAGCCCGCTGATGTGTCATTCAACACTCTCTCTCTGTCTCTCTTTCTCTTTCTGGGCTGTAGTGTGGTAGTTTGGTTTATGGCCCCCATCAGGGGTCACTGTTCGGAGTCATGTGACATGACCTCTGCATGACCTCACACACAGTCTCAGCAGGATAAACTGAGAGAGTGATTAATGTGGCGACTGTTTTTGACTGCAGTGCTGCTTTCCCATATGTCAACAAGTAGCTGATTTAGGACAGATATATTTATGCACATAAAATATTTTAATAACTCACTCAAATCACAGAACATAAATGCCGTTCTATGCTTTCTATAGCACAGCTTCTTCAAGGGTTCTTTGGTAGAGGCAATGGTTAACACTTAAAGAACCATTTGAATGCTTAAATGCTTCTTTGTCTGTTAAAATAGTTCTTCTCTAAGGTGGAAAGCCTGGTGTAAATGATTGTTTAATAAACCTCTTTTAAAATATGGTTCTATATAGCACCAAAATGGTCATGAGTTTTCCTTTGCAATCCTTTATCAAGGGTTTGTTATAGTACCAAAAAGGTCAAGAACCAAAGAACTATTTCTGAGCACTATATAGAACCCTTGATAACCCACATAGACTATGGATAATTTTAAGCAGTAATAAATAGGATCACATATTTTTAAAGTTGTTGAGAATCTCTTTCAAGCACCGATGGCGGACGTTTAGTGTTGCAAAGGAAAACTCATTCTTTCAACCTAATTTCTACTTTTTACTTGTGTAATATACATTCTAAAATTGGTTCTTAAGGGTTCTTTAGGAAAGGCAATGGTTCTATATTGAACAATCAAAGAATCATTCCAATGCATAAATAATTCTTTGCATTGTTATATGGTTCTTCTCTATGATGGAAAAGTAAGTAAGTAAAGTTGCCCTTACAGTCACACATGAACACACCACAGCACAGCACACAGTTTAAACAATGTGAAATT
Source organism: Brycinus macrolepidotus (assembly GCA_037974445.1). NCBI lineage: Eukaryota > Metazoa > Chordata > Actinopteri > Characiformes > Alestidae > Brycinus > Brycinus macrolepidotus. The sequence goes on along the minus strand of JBBPCZ010000136.1, from coordinate 29,952,836 downwards.
CTTTTAAACCTTTTTGACGATCATTCTGTACAGCACACAGGTTTCTGCAATTGTTACGTCAGTGAACATACAAAGAGCAAACATTTTATAATAATAGACAATAAATGCTGAAATATTCCTTTAATATTCCAGCAACGTGAGAAGCAGAATCCAGATTCAGCTTAAGTATTCCTATAAACGAGATTGCCAGATCAAAAATCCAAAGCTAAACATTATCTGCACTGTTTGTTAAGAATATGAAGACACCTCTTTTCTTGAGTAACACATGTCTGTTGGAAATAGATATAATTACAAGAAAAGACTATTTGTCAGCAATCCCATGCATTAAATCATGTTTCACGTAATGTTCTTACTTAGTTATTGAGTAACATAAATAACACAAATTACACTTATAACTAGCCATGTTTGTATTCGAGATGGCACAATATCATGTTTTTCCAGTCCAGATACTGAAACTTTTAGTATCATCTTACACCAATATCTACACTCATATTTTCTTTGGAAACCACACCTTAAAATAAGCGATTTTTAATTGAAGAACATTACTTAAATTTTAAAAGTAGGCTGTCAAGCTCAAACTACTTAATCTGCTTAGCCCACAGGATGAAATACACAGCTAATAATATTACATCACACTATGTTTTTTTTTTCTATTTCAGGCTAGATTTGTTACATGACTGGGTCAAATCTGTTCTTTGTTTCCCTCCAATATCCGGTCCAGAAAGTTCTGCTGATATTGACCTGATCCTGGTATTTGGAATGAGCTTGGTGCCATCTCTAGTTTGTACAGCAAAGCTACGCTCACAAAAAATTGCTTGTGAAGAGTGTGGGTGTGTTGTGAGATGTGTGAGATATAGAAACAAAATGAGACATGCCTAAAAATGTCGTGCTGGACCCTGCTACCTCCTGGGTAATGTCTGCATTGATTGCTCTCTGGCCAATCACAATCAAAATAGCTTTGTGGGTCGTTGACTCACAGAATCTCTCATATTCAGTTTCCAGTAAGAGAGCAGAGAAGAGGTGACACTCGATTTCTCATTCATTTCAACCCCAGTTTCTCTCTCTCTCTCTCTCTCTCTCTCTCTCTCTCTCTCTCTCTCTCTCTCTCTCTCTCTCTCTCTCTCTCTC
>JBBPCZ010000136.1:29926675-29943211 GCA_037974445.1 Brycinus macrolepidotus | reverse complement strand
AGATCTTTAAGTCCATCTCATGAAAAATGGGAGCAAAAACAAAAGTGTTGCGTTTATATTTTTGTTGAGTGTACATAAAAGCTGGGGATAAATACTATAGATAAGTAACTTAAAGTTAAGTGAATTACTAATGACAAGAATGGTGGTTAGGAGTACGTTATCGCATGTAGTAGAGATAAATAGTACATAAGCAATACTGACATACGCATTGATATTCACATGGCAAGACTATTGCACATAATATGGTATTGCACGTAATTAAATGATTTAGCATCCATTTGGAAAACTTCACATGATACTGCACATGGTAAGACTACTGCACATAATAAGATATTGCACATAATGATAATGTTTTAGCACCCAATAGAGCATTGCTCAATATTTTACATGGTAGATAATGCACATAGTGATACACCTAATGGTAGTGATTTAAACAGTAAAAAATTGCACAACAAAGTAGTTTTAGGCTATTGCACAGATTATTGTATGGATGTGTGACAGAGGGAGGAGTTGTAGAGAGTGATGGCAGTGGGAAGGAAGGATTTCCTGTGGTGTTCATTGGAGCACTTTTTGCTGATGAGTCTGTGGATAAAGGTAGTGACAGGAGACTGTCATCTTCTCAGGACCACAACCAGTTCTTTGGTCTTGTTGATGTTGAGCTGCAGCTGATTCAGCTCACACCAGGCAACAAAACTATCCACAGCCATCTGATATTCCCAATCATCCCCATGCCTCATCCACCCAACTATTGCCAAGTCATCTGAGAATTTCTAAAGATAGCAGCCCTCTGTGTTGTACTGGAAGTCAGATGTGTAAGGGTGAAGAGGAACAGTGACAGAACTGTTCCCTGAGGACATCCCTGTAGCCACACATACTGTGGCCTATCAGTCAGGTAGTCCATAATTTACATGAACCTGCATACCAGACAGCTTACTCCCCAGCCGGGCTGGCTGAATGGTGTTGAAGGCACTGGAGAAATCGAAGAATGTGATTCCCAGGGATCCACTTGGCTTGTCTAGGTGCCTGTAGGCACAGTGTAGCAGGCAGACTCCAATCTTGGCCTGGTAGGCGAACAAAAGGGAATCTTGTGCTGGCCTAACCAGGGGGAGGAGGGTGTCCAGGACCAGTCTCTCGAAGACCTTCATGCTGTGTGAGATGAGTGTGACTGGCCTGTAATCCAATGGGGCACTGGGGTGTGCCTTCTTTGGTACAGGAACCAGACATGATGTTTTCCACAGCACAGGCACTTTCTTGGTACTGAGGCTCAAGTTAAAGACCCTCAGCAGTTACTGTACCCTGTCTCATTTCCTTGTTTCCACGTTTCCTGTGAAACATGTGGGAGGCAATGTTTTCTGTTTTTTTGCATCCATGGTTTACTACATGTACATGGAATAAGGCTTAAGCTTTTGGACTCTGGTGCCCAGATGGCATAAAATGTGAAAATCAAAGTGAGTAAAGAATAGGCCTTTCAGGAGTTTAGTTGTTTGGACGTTTGCAGGTATTCAAGATTTCTATGATCACTGAATATGAGAAAAGGTGTCATATTGTGTCGCTGGAATAGGAAAACTCCCACACCTACCTTGGATGTGTCCACTTCCACCACAAACTGTTTTGTGGGGTCAGGATGTTTGAGGAGTGAAATGAATCAAAATCTGTTATTGAGTGCAGTAAATGCTGCAGCTGCCTTCCCATTCCATGCCAGCTTCTGTGATCTGCTCTTGGCTTTGAGGAGAGAAGTAGGAGGAGCTGCAGTTGAACTAAATGAATAAAACTGTGACAAAAATTTGAAAATCTAAGGAATTTCTGTCTTTTACGGTGTGGGGTTCTGACCATTCATACTGTGTCTCCACCTTCCTATCATCCATTTTCAAATCCCCTGCACTAATAATGTCTCTCAAGAAAGAGATGATGGTTCGATGTTGACTCTGTTCTCTGAATAGATCAGGATGTTGTCAATGTAGGTAATTTCCCATTTTTCCAGCATATCTCTTAAGACATTGTTAATGAAAGCTAAAAAGACAAAAGGAGAAAAAGACAGTCTGTATAGAACCACCAAGTACACATAATGCCCACTGGTCATGGAAAATCATTTTCCATTCATCTCACTCTCCAAGTTCTGTTGCACAATCACTCTTTGCAAAGAAGGGAGATAGGTGGCCTTTAAAAAAAACCCCATCTAATTGGTCCTGAAATAGAGAAATCTCTGGAGTGCTGCTGACTTCAGGACTTGGCTGCACTAGGTAAATGTGGACAAAGTTGCATGCATCTGGACCATTACTCTATTTCCATGTTATGCGAATAAATCACTGGGTTATGGGCTTTTAACCAAAGGAGGCCTAAAAAGGCACATGGGATGTGATAATTAAAAAGGACATTTCTTTGTGTATGGCACCCACTGTGAACATGACAGCGTGAGTTTTTTTTTTTTAGCAACTGAGTCGGTTTTCATTGGAGTCCCATTAAGTTCCAGTGGCACTGGAGTCAGTTAGAGCTGCAAACATAAGAGAGGGTGTCTGAGCATCTAACTCACTGGAGCTGTTAGAGATTTGGCTAGTACAGACAAGATAGGATTATAGCTCACCCTGATTTTTGTGGATTTCTTATCGTTAGGAGGACAGGTTTGTAGGGACGTTTTGCTACAAGATGTCCAGTTTCTCCTAAATGGCGGGAGAGTCCCAGCCAGTGGCTTCACTGCTTTTTCATGCATGAGAGGGACATGTATCCTAATTGCCTGTTTCAAGCTGTGGTGGGGGAAGAGGTGTTCATTTTCTCTCAGGAGATTGTCTAGCCTAATACCCTCAGTTTTTAGATGCTAAGCACCTCATGTCTCATAACTCACTCACTTACCCACTTGCTCACATTTAGCAGATGTTCCAAAATGGGTACTATTCAGTATTCTTCTGTTTTTATTGTACCTTTTACATTCTTCTTTTCTTGTCTACTTTCTTTTCTCACTAATGGCTTCTTTACAGCTACAAATCCTTTCAGACCTACAGAATTGTTCTCTTACAATGGAAGGACAGACGAAATCACCTGTGAATTTTTTTAGATCAAGAAAGAGTAGAACTTAATTTTCTCTTGTTTCTCCAAGAGTTTAAAGCACTGTTATTCTGGGGTGTTTTTTGTGGCCTACCAGGCCTTGTTCCTGTTTTTCACCTTTTTATTTTGACTTTCGCCTTATTATACAAGTGGATGATCTTCTAATGTCATCAAAAAATCTCTCCTTTACTGATTTTAGATGCACATGAGAAAGAAATGTGCAAGGCAGCTAAGGTGTGCTTGGGTAGCTGCTTGTGTGAAAGTTAGTATATCTCTAAAGGGGAACATAATGTCAGTGACTTTAGGAACAGCTTTTGTTTTCTGAGGACACAGCTGTAACTGGTTGTTAAATTATATCACTCACTTTGTTCTGACATTGAAATTGAAACTTGTAATACTGGCCATTTTGATTAGAAGAGATTAGAAATGGAAGAATTGTCTCTGACTTTTGGAAAGTACTGCAAATTATATAAACAATATACATGTGAATATACAATACTGAATACAAATATATGTACAAAATATTCACTACACTCCAAGAAGAATGAGGACGTTGTTGTGTGGGTCTAGTACCAAAGTGGAACTAACACTTCTGAGTATGATTTGGAGCAAGATGACCCCCTGCTTTTACTTGGCTCACGCAAGAGCAGATTTACATCTTCCCAGCAAATCAGTGACGACAGAGATGTGACCAAGATTGAAATGATTTAGCGGTCCTTCCTCTCTTCTCTACTGGGCCTCTGTTTCCCCTATCTCCCCTTCTCATTCACTTTTATCTTCATCTCTCCCACCCCCTCCCATCTTCTTTTCTATACCAACCTCTTCCCATCCCCATTCTTTTTCTCCTTCTCTCTCCCTCCCCCTCTTCTTCTTCTTGGCCATATTTTCGCTCATCTCTCTGACTGGGTGTACTGAAGTAATGGATTTTTTATGGGGCGGGGTTGCATATCCTCTGAACCTCAACATGCTTGCTTTACAGAAAAGCTAAATAAGTATATCCCTGTACATTTCTTATCTATCTTTCTGTCATTTCTTCTTTCTTTCTGCTAGTCTTTTTTACAAACACACAAATGACAAAAAGGCACTAGTTACCAATTAAACAGGCAGAGAGTCTGTTAATGTCTTTACACATTTATTCCTACAAGATTTGCTGTTTCTGTTTGTATGTCAGTAGCTAAATGCTGCTGCACCTAAAAACAATGCTACCCATAACCCCTCTTTTATATTTTTAAATGATTAGATGCACAATAAATGAATAAATGGATAAATAAATAAATAAATAAATAAATAAGATTTTCTGCATAAATCACTTGCTGAGATGTAAACAGGCATTTAGTGTGTTTAGATGTGAAATGGTTCATTCCATTAAAATCATACAATCTCTTTACAGTGGTGATAGTATTGGTAAAATTGTGGTAAGTTTGAAAAAAATTAGTGTTTTTTAGGGACTATATATGCACGTCTCAGATGTAAGGCAGCTCATGTTTTTCTTCATCAACAAAATTCATGGCCATTTCTTGTCACTCAGTCACACACTTACTGCTAATAAAAGACAAAAGATATGAATGTGGTGTTTAAATATAGTTCACCATAGTAGCTTGCATACAGGTATACAGCTCTTCCTTACCAACCGCACACACTCACACACGCTTGTGCATACACTCAAACGATCATCTAATTGCTGTGAAGCAATTAAGCGCGTGCACTGCTGTCAGCATTGATTAGATTCTGTTGCAGCATGCGCATCCAGCACCCAATATGTGAGGCGTTAGCGTGTTAGCCCATTAGCAGGGCGTCAAAAATGAGGGGCCCATCAGCTTGTTAATGAGCAGGAACACTAATCATGTTTCACACCGAGATAAACACAATTAAAACATCTGCATCGCTGCGACCTGCTTTCCTGCGTCTTTTACTCCGCCATCTATTCGCTAATGCTTTTGTTTTTCCAACACACTTGTATAGGCCTACTGACCCTTCCTCCCCCAACATGCCTCCAAGTCTTGCTTCATTCCCTCATTTTCATGAAGCTGTGAAGAGGTCTTGCCACCCTTTTACATAGACGAGGCTGACACAAATTTCCCTGAGATTTTGTAAGCAGTATTTACATTTAAGGAGCCTAATTATGTTGCATCAAATGCCCTCCGGGCCCGGGACAAGCATGAATTCACTGAGTTTTGACTGGGAGGAGGAGGGGGTTCTAATTGAAAGTCGCAAATTAAAATCCACATTAATATTGGGATATTGTACTAGCTTAGTGGCCTGGTACTCCCAGCTGGAAAGAAATCCCACCCACACGTGCCTCTTTCTCTGTCTCTCTTTCTCTCGCTCTCTCTCTCTCTGACTGAGATGATGCATAGTAGTTGGGACTCGCTGCTGTCCCCGTGATGGATTGGAGCACTTTGGGGAAAATTGCAGTTCACGGCCACTCTCGAGCCCACGCTTAAATAAAATTCTCTTCAGTATTGAAATGGAAAGGGGTTGAGAGAGAGAGAGAGAGAGAGAGAGAGAGAGAAAGAGAGAGAGAGAGAGAATGAGAGGAAGAGTGAGGGAGAGAGAAAGAGACAGACATAGAGAGAGAGAGAGAGAAAGAGAGGAAGAGGGAGACAGAGAGAGAGAGGGTGAGAGAAGGGGAGAGATAGAGTCAAAAGCTGCAGTGTGTCACTGATATCCTCTTTCAAAGGCTTCTTAAAGGGGGTTGAGGTTCTTTTTGCCAAGACAACAGTGATGCACAACCATAATATTTAAAGAATTCTGGAAAAGAAAGAGCTGTAGCAATAGTAAGGTAACATATCCAACTCACATCCTTTCATTCCGTCATATTTTTCCTCTGTATTCAGTTTGTTTAGTACCATATCGCTTTATAAAATACATTCATGAAGTCCATACAAAGAAACTTTTTCATTCAGTCATTACTTGAGCCACTTATCCTAACTAAGGTCGTGGGGGAGGGGGGCGCTGGAGCCTATCACACCAAGGAGCAATTTCAATTCAATGTTTACGTCTCTAGAAAAAAAAATGACTGTTTTTGGTAAATGACAAGTGGATCTCAAGGAAAAAAATTAAAACAAGAAGCAGAATATGTAGGATATGGAACCTTTAAATGCACAACAGACATTGTCATAAAGGTGCTTTACTGAAACCTGGGTTTGGGCCCCTAATGAATAAACTGAGGGAGACAGTGTCAAGAAAACCTAAGAGCATGAGGAAGAAACAGAGAGAAAAAAACAACACTGAAAAATAGAACTCATCCTCCACGCCTTCTTTTAGACAGAACTATTCAGTGCATGACAGAACCATTCATTTGTTTTTGACTCTTTAAGAACTTCTGTGCTTTTAGCTTATTGTTAGAACCTAAAGTGCCACCACATAATTTCCCTACAAGCTGACGAACTGACACAATATGGATTGTTTTACATTCTCAGCTTGGAATAGTTGTATGTAGATAATCAAACAACTAAAGTGTTTTCTCAAACTAAACTTAATGTCGGGACAAACCAATGCAGTTTATTTCACAAAAGGATGTAGACCTGAGTTTACCTACATTCTAGAACATGAACATTAATGTAAGCATAAGGATGCTCATCATTGTGCAGAGCTCTACAAACCTTGTGTAATTCATCCATTATATTCAGAATGATGACCATCATGGTTATTCAATGGGATGATGTAAGGTTCACCAGTATAAACAAAAGAGTGAGGAGTGGAAGAAAAAAGAGAGTTTATTTGATACTGAATCAATAAACATCAGCAGCATCCACGTTATGGTAATCAGATGATAATGATATGCTAATCACATGGTAATATGGGGGAGTTATTCTACACCAGAGAGCAAAGGAGGGGGGTAGGCATCTGGCAAAGGAACTGTCAAAGTGGCACACTCTACACAAACACACACACACACACACACACACACACACAAGCACAAACAGCAACAAAACACAAACACATACACAAAATAGGACTTTACTGCCTTTACTATTAGCCTCCAGTGTTTTAGCCTTTTTACATTAACAGACATTCATGGCATTGCTGCTTTTCTTCATTACACATTTAATAAGTGAGTGCTGAAAGAGAGCAGTCTATGTGCAGCAGGTAACCAGTGTCTGAGAGCCGTTTCAGCAAATGCCAGTCACATGTTACAACCAAAATAAAGGGCAGGACACTAATAAAGACGAGCAGTTTTAATACTGAAGGCAGTGATAAAAACATCATTTCACGTCTACATATCCCTCTACAGCATCTGTTACCGCTGATGCCCAGTGATGCACTGCCCTCTACTGGTTTCAAATAGCACCCACAGACAGTGACAAGAAAGTAATGTCTGATGTGGGATGTCTAATGGTGAATCCAGGAGGGTGCTTAAGGTATAGCACTGCTATAAGGGACTTCCACTCATTTAATTTAAATTGTGCAATTAAATTGTTAAAATGTAAACAGTCATTTAGAGTTGTATGATGTGTTCTAGTCAGGGGCGGATCTAGAAAAATGGGGGTGTTACGACCGTCATCTCTCTGGCGTTATCTCGTGCTGCATTCAGCGCAGTCGGACATTGGAGATTCGCTCTCGTAAACGTCAAATTGGCCGTTATTTTTCTTTTAATTCGTTGCTGCCAACTGGGGTGGCAGTAGGGGTGGCAAGGCTTTCTTTTAGGGTGGCATTTGCCACCCTATGCCACCCCAGTAGATCCGCCCCTGGTTCTAGTGTAACTTATCAAATTCAAATTCAAATTTTGTCACATACACAATCATACATAATACGACATGCAGTGAAATGCTTATTGCTGTACGATGCCCAAATGTAAGGATTAAAAGAAAATTTAACAGTAGAAATTAATTACATTTAAATTAAGTATAAATATGACAAACAATATATATATTTGAATAAAATGTGAAATAAAAGTGAATGGAAGTATGTAATTATATTAAAATTAAACAAAGTCTGTTCACAGTGGAGTGGAGAGAAATCATATGCCTTAACATGTTTAATGCGTCTGAAAGCTACCTTTCAGAACCTTATAGCTTTGTGAGAAGGTTTTGGCCCAAAAATGTGTTTTAAAATCCTTTCACGGTAGAGGGGTATATGCAGGATGTTTGTAAGCAAATAGCACCCAAAGAAAAGTTTTTTTAAAAGTATACCATTATTTTTCCATAATCAACATTACATAATCAAACATAGAGGATGTGCCAAGGTTCACTTATTGGATAGTAAATACAATTGTGATTTAGACCAATGGCACGGGCAAAAGTACATCTTTAAGTAGGCCTGTGAAAAAATTAATAGAACAACTTGGTAGATGCAATTTCCAAACATGATGTGTCCTGCAATGTCATAACATCAGGCTGTTGCCTATTCCTTGCAGCAATGCAGTTATCACCCACTATGATGAAACAAACCACTAGTAAGACTATGTTCACATCAGATGACTTGTTTGAACAAGAAATTTTGACACAGTCAGTTGCAGATTTTGTATTAAAAGACAAATTTGCAGACTGATAACACTAATAGCAAATTATTTTTAATTTTTTTTTTAATGGGAACAAAACTAACAATGTATCGAGGACGGGATTTCACTTTTAACTGTCATGATTTTGACTGGTCATATAACAATGAGGGCACTCACAGAAAACAAATAAAATTTCATTATCGTAAAAAATTGCAAAAAAATCCCTTTTAATTGGATAGACCTGTGATCAATCTGAGTAGACCTAGGCATACTCATGGCTACACCCTTGTTGTAGACATTGTGACTCATGCTTCCCATTAGCACTATAAATAAATATGAGTCAGTAAGTTTCTTTGGAATGCATAATTTCACCTTGAAACACTCTAAGACTTCTCCTTTAAGAACACCTGAGGGTGGACTGTATCTGGTGTCATCTCTCAGAAATGAGTGATCAAGGTGGACTATTCTGCAGTTCTGGACTGTAGTCAAATATTCTTGACTAATTCTTTGGGTCATCATATGCAGAATAGGCAAGGCCTTGAAAATCAAACCTGACATTTTCATTCAACACTGTTGCTTTTGCCATGGATGTGGCACTTGCATTTCCATTTTTAAAACAGTCCACAGAAACACATCACTTGCAAGGTTTCTTGTCCTAGTGTAGTTTTATGCTGACCACAGTGGAATTGCAATCAAACGTTGTCTCTTTGGTGTTAATTGTGTGCCACTTCTCACTTACAGTAGTGGATTAAAAAGCCAATGCAATTTAATTGGAATTGAAATGTAATCAGAAGCATTTCAGCAAAAGCCTTTGGTATTCAAAAGGTCCCAGCACAACATGCCCATAATGGGGTTCTGCAGTGCCCCTTTGCACCTATAACTGAGCTGGCTGTGGACTTGGATGGTGAATGAAATGATAGCCATACCTGTTCATGCAGCCATGCTATGCCTACAGTTCAGGGACTGAATGTCTATGTTGTTCTGCTTTTTGTCATGAAGTCTCAATTTTACAAAGAACTTCTATCTTCTAGCTTCCAGGATTAAGCCTCTGTCTTTTGACCATCATTGTGGAAAAGACACAAGCCAGTGGTTTACTGTTTAAAGGCAAAAATTGTTCACAAAAAGATTTATGCAGATTGGTGATTTTGCAATGATTGGTGATTTGCATTTATGTTTATGGTTTTGAGAAACCGAAACATAATCTGAGAAGATGTACATGAGAAACACTCGGTACCTACTCTGTACCTACCTTCTGAGAAATGGTAAATGTGCATCCTGCTTGGATCTGTTCAGTGCAGTTGTTTCCATGTAGATGAGGCTTGTATCTTTATTTACAGTTGTTACATTTATAATAGAAGCTACACACTTATTATTAAGTTAATCAGAGTAATTTAGTTTTGTGCTTCATCAGTAACTCTTGCTTCAGAACTGCAAAAGCACCAGAATTTCACTTGGTCAGTCTCACCAAGGTCTACATCTGGACTAACTTATTTATCTAAACAATACAGATACAGGCACCTGCGTTTACTTATTTGATTTTGTGGATTCTTTAAGTTCTCATGTCCAAAAGTATGCAGACACTCTAGATAAGGCTGACCTGCCAATCCGTCAAGATTCATTGTAAAGAGGCATAGATATAAGCAAAATGCATCTCTCTTCTTTCCTACCCAGTATTCAATCTGCAGCAACTGGCTGTCAGAAAAAAGAGACTGTATCATATTCAAACAAACTTAAGCCTCGCATCTGCGCATGCAAATGATTTAAATGTAAACGCACCAAATGCATTTCAGGTCTAAATTCTGCCACTAGAAAATAGTATGTCAAATTACTGTACTCATTCAAACTAGCACTGCTGCTGTACTGTACATTGTCTTGTCCTGTAAATTATTGTACTGATGCTCTCATTTTTTTGCACACTCTCTTGCATTCCTGTCCTGTCTACACTTGAGTAGTCTTGCATAGTCTAGTGGTGTTTCTTATTTTTTTATTTGTTCTTTGTACTGCACCATGGTACTGTAAGATTGGTGTGTATGGCTGAAATGACAATAAACACCTACGTGACTTGACTACTTGACAATTAACCTTGAAGGCCATCTTTCTTGTCCATTACTTACACAGCACTGAGTGAGACACTATGAAGCAGTTGCACATGGGCTTAAGGTCTCCATGCTCAATGTAAAGTGTCAGCTACAGGGTTTTAAACCCTCCAGCACTGGGCTGTGGAGAAGTGGAACTGTGTTCTCTCAGCTCTACCACCTTTGGAATGAGTTGGAGTAGAGACTGTGATCCAGATATAATCATCCAACTTCACTAACTGACCTAAATAATGCTCCTGTGGCTAAATGCAATACCCTTAATTTCAGAAGAAACGATGGATGGGCATTTTTGAACGTACAGTGTGCAACTTTGCATCCTACTTATGTTTACAACAAACCTTTTGAGAAACGTTTTGTGTTATAATCTTCATAGGTTTGGTTGAGTTAGGGGAGCACATGGCACAACCTAGCATCGGATGAAATGTAACATAAATTGTTTTGGTCACCTCCTCATACTCCTAGGGCATCATCATATGCATTCAGACACACTGCATGTACAGTACTCTGTGGGACAGAAGACCTTTTAGGTGTCAAGAAAAATGTAATCTAAAAAGATCTATTCATAGCAACTCATTGGATTGAAAGCATTTGTACAAATGAGTGTAGGTTTAAAATGGTACTGTATTATAAAGAATGAAAGTAGACACAGTTAAAATAAAATGTGTTACAGTTCACGTAGGGCCATAAGGCTCTGGATGTGATACCATACTGTGTGTGTGTGTGTTTTTTAATGCACATTGAGACTGTTCATTTGCCAGTCATGGTAGCTTCATGACTGTGCTGATTAGACTTACGCTATGCTGGTATTCTGTGGCTGTCACTTGAACCGACAACTGATTGAAGAGGAAAAAAGGGGGAGGGGGACAAAGCAGAACTGCGAAAGCCCAATCATCAGCTGCACCCTGTGTCTGAGCATCTCCCAAAGCGTCTCTGCAGTAATGAGGCGCTGATTAGCCGACTCGGGGCCTTTCTCCAGTCTGCTGCCGGGGTTAATTCATTCCTCAGACAGTGTCGCACAGGGCTACCCAAAGACAAATGAGAACGTGCGCAGGATGATATTGCAGAGATATAGCTGACCTGCCAATCAGTCAAGATTCATTGTAAAGAGGCATAGGTCTCTCTCTCTCTCACACTCACTCTCTCTCTTCTCTACCCAATATTCAATCTGTGGCAGTTGGCTGTGAGAAAAAGAGACCATATCATATTCAAACAAACTTAACCCTTGTGTCTCCTCGTGCATATGATAAAATGGAAACTTTTGCTTTAAGCATTAAAGGCACTACACCACTGGCATTTCAGGCCAAAACAAGGCCAAAGTAATTAACCTCGAATACTGTCTTTCCGCATGCAAAGAAATAGTAAGGATCTGACATATTGAACTAAATTATTTGTAATTAACAGAAACAAATTTAACACAATTAATTTGGTTGTTTTTAATGCCCCCCACCAAAAAAGCATGAGAATATTTTGATTCTCAGAATTTGATTTTCTTTCCTCACTTAAAACAGAAAAATTAATGGTAACTTTTTGTAAAAACATTTTTTTGTAAACAATCATGCATTCTGATACAAAGTTTAGTTAATTCATCTAGCCCAGTTTAAATTATGAGTGTTTTATAAATTTCATTACAGTTCATTGTGTCAAACCCTGTTCATGGGCTAATAATGTTTTCTAGCTTTTTTGCTAATATCTAATTACACATATATGGAAATTCATGTAATACAATAGGTCTTGATTACTTTTTCATTTTACACTATTGCAATATGTAACAATTATAAGTTGGCATTTTGAAGACAGGAATGACTTACAGCAATGTCTGATCTGCAGTATAATTTTAACTGTAGCTTACAGTGCATCTGCACCACAATTTAAACAATGAAACTGTTTCATCATTAGAATCTTTATCAATAAAACAAAGATGACTTTAATTTTCTGAAGTAATGAAAATATTAGAATAAGAACCTGCCAGTGGGGGATTGTGTGAACAGGGCCTGCTAGTAATCTAAACAGAATCAGCTTATGTTCCAGATTTTGACATACTTTTGTTGGTTAGTGACCCAACATCTCACACAAGTCCCCAGAAGTGAGAAACCATTGGGGCAGTGGCATAAGCTTCCTTTCAGCTTTACACTCATACAAACCCCAAACTACCTGACCCATCATATGATATCGTTTTTTTCTACACTCTAAAAAGAGCGTGTTAAAAATGATACAGGTTGTGTAGAAATTCAACACTTCAGTGAGTGTGATCAGAAACAGCGCATGTTTAGATGCAGTGTGTGTTAATCTAAAAACTTGACATGATTACTTAAAACAGTCATTTTAATTTTCTCTCTTAGAGATTTCTGAATTTGATCTATATTTTCATACTTATATGCACCTAACATGGGGTTGTAATAATGCATTAAAATATTTTGATATTGCAATGCAAAAATGTGACAATGCTTCTTGGAGAATAAGCAATCTATTAATTATGAGCTTTTATGCATGGTTTATAGTGTTAAACCAGTGCCAGTCAACAACCCAATCTAACACATTCATGTTATACATCACCCCACTCCCCCTGCCCTCCAGTTGTAGTTTCATTAGTAAATTGTGCAAGAACTGAATAGTCTTTTTTTCTCATTCGAATTTAATTCTAAATATTGTAAGAATGCTGAATCGTTTTCAGTCTTACTTTAATATTTTTTGTGTGTCAAAAGTATACGTCTACTCTCACTGTGTTGAATGCAAGTGGGTTCTTTCTTTAGAATGAGTCTCGCTCCACTAACGAACGGGTTGACGCTGAATCACTGTGTACAACAGACTCACTTGCTGAACCGAACTGTATAGAGAGGAGAGGTGTACATTCATGCATTGTGAACAAAAAAGCTGACTTGATTTTGTGAGTCAATGAATCATTGAATCGGACATTCGGTTCATTGAACTGAACAGCTCGAATCGGTTCGCTAAACAGAATGGAAATCTCCGGTCGGTCGGTTTTCTCTAAGATTTCCCTTAAATATTGAAACGCCTTTCATTCTGTTAATATCTTCTCAGTCTTTATCTTCAATGATATGAACATACACATAGATTCCCTGTTGTACATTAATTTGTTTGTGTTGTTTTGCCTTTTTTCTTATTGGGCTTCTTTATGGAATTAAATTATTAAACAAACATACATACATACACACGGGCAGAAGAACGTGTGTGAGGACACAAGTGGAACTGACTAGGCCTGGGTTACGCAAGTTATGCACGACTACAAAGTTTCAAAATAACGGTTTCTGGTAAACTGACCGCATCAGCTTTATCTGAAATCAGTCCTGGACATAAGAGCACAGCTTTCAGCCATTTCTGCCACTTTTAAGCCAGTTTTAGCCAAGTCACTGACATCAAAATGCACGGTTGGCGGGTAACATCGTAACTTTTTTTAACTTTACCGGAGAAATAAAAACGTTCTTAACTTAAAGGAAGTTAGTTAAAAAAAATTCACAAACGTGTGACTGAGGAGTCTGAGCAGCATCGGCTGCGGCCGGAGGGGGCTGAGAGCTCAGACACCTTCCAGCACGTGAGTGGAGATTAGAAAGTCTTTGCGGAAACACGGGCAGAGCTGCAGCTTTAGGCCACAGAGGAGAAAACTTCAGTCTTGACCCCTCTTCGGACTTCGGAAAAGGAGAAACGGAGCAAACTGAGGTGAGTTTGTTTCCTACAAAACATATCCGCGTCAAGACTACGTTCCAACCCGCCGGATCCGTGTTATGGTTTACGTGTAAAGGTCGTGCGTTTATTTTTTTTCCATCCTGTAGCCTCTGAAATAAGCCATTTCACTTTGCACATTCAGGATTTTACAGCTCGAAATATGACTTTGACCGCCGTGTGTCAGGTTCGTGGTTTGCAGGTTGTGTAAGGCTTGTTTTGAAAGTTAATCGGGCACCAGCTGTTAGTGCACTTCTCCCTCAGCTCGTTCGCTGCTCGTTGTGTCGTTACAGTTTTGAAAAATTTCCTGAATTGCGTTTAAAAGCGTAGCGTTGGGACAGTATCCGTTTCCGTGTTGTACTATTTTGAAGAGCTGAAGGCTGTTAACTGGACAGAAAGAACCGAGCCGAACACGGTCTCCATTGGGGTATTGCCGTGCCTCTAGAGGGGAAATTAGGAAATTATTGTCTCACTGGACTAGAAGGTCTAAAACGTCTACAGATGAGTGCGTCATAACCGAAACTTTTAAGGTAAGTTCAG
Organism: Brycinus macrolepidotus; assembly: GCA_037974445.1. NCBI lineage: Eukaryota > Metazoa > Chordata > Actinopteri > Characiformes > Alestidae > Brycinus > Brycinus macrolepidotus. The sequence goes on along the minus strand of JBBPCZ010000136.1, from coordinate 29,928,415 downwards.
AAGCATGTTTTGTGTTCATATACTAGATCCAGCCTAGCTCAAGGGGGAAAAAACGTCGAAAAAGTTCTGGATAGTCGGACTGAAACGGGTCCCGGGGGGCCCAGAGCTGTGACACTGTAGTCATTTAATGGCAACACAATGCAAACTCGCCTCTCTGTGTTAAGGATTTGGCTCAGACACACCCAGGACCTTTATTATCACGACTGAGGAGCTAGACTAAAAGTTTCAGTCCTTTACGTCTGCAAAAACGGGAGAGAACAAGAACTCCACATACTACTGTTCGTTTTGACCGAGTTTACAGACGTTGTTATTGCAGAAGAATCAATGTTAAAGTACATGGATGTTAAACAAAACCCTCTTTACGTCTAATATTGGATGCAGGAGTAGCTTAAAACAGTCTTTAAGTAAAAGTGTTACTTCAATTAAATTAGTGATCCAAGTAGAAGTAGAATAATTATACCCACCCTTTTTGACTGTGTGTTTGAATTTCACTAGTCCTTTTTGGCTTTTACAAGAAATAGGAATTCTACTTTTAGAACAGTAATTCTTATGCTTCTAGACTTTGAAGTGAACTGAATGTGTCCTCCCAATAGAGTGGTCCTCTCGATATAGTGTAGTGATGATCAGCCCCATTTCCTGGGGGACACTTGCACAGTTTTGTGCTTTTTTTGCTCAAACACAGCTGATTAGACTTATGAATGATGAGGGGAGGCTACTCTTATGGACTTAGGTTACCTTCATACAGGTATTCAGAGTGCCCTGTTCTAAGGGAGAAAGGTAACATTTATTCGAACCTAGTTCTTAATGTAAGGAACCATGACCAATACTGCAGAATTCAGGGAAATCGATCATTTTAGTGTATTAAAAATGTTATCCGTAATAGTAATAATTTAATATCACATTTGAGAAACAAAAAACAGTGGCAGTGGTTTACATGACATTATTTACACTCAGTTCATGTTCTACATAATTATTTGAACATAGTTCTTTTATTTAAATTCTTTAATTTCTCTTCTCAGGAGTACAGATGGCCTCAATGTGGTGGGGCCACTTCCCTCTGCTGGAAGAAAACGTTACTGAGCGTGCAGACAACGGCTGCTTCAGTGCTGGTCAAAGCACAGTGCTAAAGGGAGTAAGATTTGGAGGAGTGCCCATAGTTCTGCTGCTCGACTTTGTGGTCTTCTTAGTGAGTGCTGTGTTTGTATAAGGGTGGGAAGGAGTGTGGGAAAGAAAAGAATAATGAAAGATAATGAAAAAGCAAGCATCTCTGAAGTTCAAATTAAAGTGAGCCTATTGTGATCTGTTTGACCAGCACAGTTTCTCTTAAAACTGTGGTTTTAGCTGATGTTTGCATCCCTGTGTACACAATGCTGCCAACACTTGTAGGCTGAAGGCTAGCGCATGCTTCCTCTGTGACATGTGACGTCAGCCTCTTTTACACATCTTTTTGAACTATAGCCAACACAATGTTAGAAGGTTGGCATGCTTGGAGGAGCCAGCTAACACAGGCCCACATTAGCTAGCATTGAGCTGAGTGATGGAGTGTGTGTGTGTGTGTGTGTGTGTGTGTGTGTATATGTTCTTTCAGTGTGAAAAAGTGTTACTTTAGTGTGGTTACATGGCCCTTACCACTTTTATTACAACAATTGTCAGCTAGTTATGTCTGTCAGGGACTGGTCCTTCACTGTTTGCCCAGTGTAGCGTGGTGGATAAACCCAAACGCGGAGTAGCACGAATGAG
>JBBPCZ010000136.1:29893592-29904830 GCA_037974445.1 Brycinus macrolepidotus | reverse complement strand
CAGGCTTGAGTTCAAGCTGTGGGGCTGAGAAAATGGACTGAAGCTTGCTGTGCCAGTCAAGACTAAATAGGGTTGCTCACATACATGGAGTCTGCTTGGAGACCTTGAACTGACTCCCCTGTGCTCACCAAGCCTGTCAGTGTAACCTCGGAGTAACTGTAGGCTACATTTGACATAATAGTTGCAACCTTATTAGACTGGCTGAAAATAAGTCTCTAGCTGCTGGAAATGTACCTTGCAATGATTCTGTGATAACCATGAGGACAGTTTATTTTCAGTCAAGCCCATCCTCCCATAATGTAGTGTATATAATGCTATTGTATGCTTTCACAGTGTTCACAGTTTATCACCCTTCTTGGCTTTCAAATGATGCAGGCTTGGTGAATGAAAACTTCTACAGACGGTTTTCCAGTAGGCATGGAAGATCATCTTTCAGGGTTGCACCCATCCTTAGTACCCAGTAGCCTAAAACCTAGCAAACCTACTAATTTAATACATTGTTTTCCTCTACCCAGCAAGTACTGAAATATGAGACACAAGCGTATTTGGGGCAATCCATTTCACTGTCAAAGAAAAACAACCATTAAACAAATTCACTTGAAAGATGACAGGAAAATGCTTAGGTTAGCTTCACTGGCAACAATGCTGTGAATCTAGATGTCATTAGCTAATAATGTCCCTCATAGGCTTTTGAGAAAGACTGGTTGTTGTACATTGTTAGATGTCCCATGCATTATTAGTCATTCAGACAATAATGGACATATAGTAGTACAGGATCCCACTTGTTAGTCACGAAAAATGTCTAAAATGTAAGTTTAAAAAAAAATGTCTAATGTCCATGTAAGTTAAAATAGGATATCTAATGAAGGTATTGTTTTGCCATTGGTAATTTAAAACAATGTAAAAGACCATACCCCTCAGTTATAATTGAGTAACTAATAATGATGACTGCACCGTGTCAAATTTATTCTCAATAGTCCAGTGAAGAAGGGGGTGCTATTGTTCTCACATGTGACAGTCTGACATGGCTAGTCTGCCTCAGGGAGGATCTACAAGCTAGCTAGTCATTTTCCCATCATCAGAAAAGAGCATCAGGAGCTTCATTATGGAGCTCCTGAACCCTTTGTATCCCTGACTGTGTTGCAGACTATGAATGAATCAGTGTGCGTTAGTGCACCTGTTCTCATGGTTCTAGTCCAACCCTGTGCTCTGCTCCAACATTTTGATGCTTTTTGGTTTTCGCTTCATGATTGTGCCTACTCAGTACTATGGGTATAAATCAAAACTAATATGTTACTTATTTTCCCCACTAAAGTCACACAGAAGTGGATCTTTTCCATGTTCTTAATCCTGAGACTGATGCCAGTATTCAACACTCTAAAGATATATTTGTAGAAACATAGCATAAGTATGATGTAGAAATAATGAACAGTGCTCTTTAATATATTCATTGTGTGAATGAAGGCTGAAAGACTTGCTTTACCCTACCCTGCAATGATTCCCAAGATTACATCATAGTGAAAAGTGAAATACAGTAGGGCCATGCAGTGAGTCAAGTACATACCATTGTGCAGTGTTATTTGCATACAGTGATGACTTTTTTTTACTTAATTTGAAGGTGGGGCTTAGACCAGGGCTGGGCTGTGATTTTTCCCTTTTCTTTTTTTTCACTAACTTATTAAGGGTCCTGTAGAGCATCCAGAAATATTACAAAAGTAGGTAAAGCTGGTAACTAGATTGTGTATCTAAATGACTGTTAGTTAAATACTAGCACAGGACTTTCACTTTTTCCTTCTGATTTAAAATGAAATATTATGGTTCTTTCACAGAGTGCCTACATCCCCAAAGAGAGTGGAGGAAGTGCACATGACGGTAGGTTTAAGCATATTCTTCAACAAAAGATACAGTAGGAAGTGGTGCTTTACAATTTTAGTGCACCTGCCCAGATTTGCAGCACCCTCTGGTGGAAGAATATGGTTTTCTGGGATTTCAGTTATTGATGAAGAAATCATGATGAATCGGTAGTATTGTTCTAACCTAATGAATTGTTTTGTAAAAGCGCTGTGTATATTAGCGGACAGGTTTTGGATCTTATCTGGATATGACAGCCAAACTTGCACAACTGCATAGTTGCACAATTCCCATCAGTTTTTTTAATCTTAAGTGTATCTTTCATGGATAGATGGATAGATAGATAGACAGATAGACGACAGATACTTTAGTGATTCCCAAGGGAAATTGCTTTACCTGTTTTTTATTCATTATTCTCTTTCTTGTGAAACAGCATAACAAAACTGAGTTGCTCCATAACCCCCACATTAATATAAACACACACACACACACAAACACACACACACACACACGTTATATGTGGGTTATGTACATAGGGGGATTTGAGACATAGTTAAGATGTGCCAGAATGCCAAGGAGGAGCGGCAGATCCAGTTTATGATCTCAGTAAGACCAATCTGTGAGGTTTTGTTACTTAACCTGTTGAATTTAGTTTATATCTTATTGTTGTGCCAGGTGTTGTGGATAAATATTGCATTAATACTACAGACAACAGAGCACTTACCGTTTTGTTTGACTGTTCAGATGATGCACTTCAGATCATGTAGGTCACGTTTGCAGCCCCCTAGTGGTGTAGACGCAGGAAACCCCAGTTTGCAGAAACCTCAGAAGTTAATGTTATTTTCACAATGGAATGTCCTTGAGAGAGATTTTTGTGTGGTGCTACATTGATGAGTGTTATTCTAAAGAGAAGCTGACATCACAGCCTACCCACCCTGCTGGCACAATCCGATTATTTTTCCCAGCAAGTTTGAGCCTGTAATAATATTTGGATTTTTATATGTATGCTTTGTGGCAAGAATAAGTTAGAAGCGATGTGTAATGTGTCTTTCTCTCTTGCTGCAGTGGTGTCCTTCACTGAGGTATACAATAAGTCAATGTGTCGACCACGGGAGCTGCTAGTGGAGGTCCAGCAGGAGTATCCAGACGACATTGAGCACATCTTCATTCCGTCCTGTGTGGTACTCATGCGCTGTGCCGGCTGCTGCAATGATGAGATGCTGGAGTGCATGCCAACAATCACGCGCAACATAACTATGGAGGTCAGAAGACTTTACAGACAGAGTCTGACTAGATGAGGTTTTGTTTTTGAATGATCAACCTGCTTATAATGAATTTTCTTATTTTTCATTTTTTTATTTTTGTCTTTTTTATATAGTCAATAATTAACCTATAATTAACATCTAATTGTAGAAAGCACTGGTACCAGTAAATGATAATTTGATTCTTTCATTTGCTGTAATTATAATTTTTATATAAGATCCAGCAAGTTTAAGACAGGTTAAAACTGTAAAGATGTACCATTGATTAATTTAATTCACCATTGCACAGGTGAATCAGACATTTATGGAATTAATTACAACATCTACACTGATCAGCCATAATATCAAAACCACCTGCCTTATATCGTCTACACCCCTCCTTGTGCCACCAGAACAGCTCTGTTCCATCGAGGCATGGACTCCACAAGAGCTCTAAAGGTGTGTTTCAATGGATCTGACTTGTTTGCCCAGCACATCATGCAGATGTGTGGTTTGGGGAATTGAGATTTGAGGAATTTGGAGGCCAAGTCAACACCTTGAATTCTTTGTCATGTTCCTCAAATCATTCCAGAACAATTTTTGCTGCGTGGCAGAGTGCATTATCCTACTGAAAGTGGCCAGTGCCTTTAAGGGATATTGCCATTAACATCAGTGTTTAGATTGGTGGTATGTGTCAAAGTAACATTCCCATGAATGCCAGGACTCAAGGTTTCCCAGCAGAACATTTATCAGAGCATCGCATTTCTCTCCGCCGGCTTCCTCCGTTAGTTATACAGTTCTGATGCTTATATGCCAATTGTAGGCACTTTCGGCAGTAGACAAGGTTCATCATGAGCACTCTGACCGATCTGCTGCTACCTAGTCCCTTACCCAGCTGCAGTGCATTGCGTGTTCTTTCTATCATAGCCAGCATCAATCTTTTCATCAGTTTGTGCTACAGAAGCTGTTCTCCAGGATCATACCAGATGGGCTAGCTATCGCTCCCCACGTTCATCATTGAGCTTTTGGCATCTATGACCCTGTCACCAGTTCAGCATTTCTCCTTCCTTGGACCACTTTTGATACTTTTGACTACTGCATACTAGGAACACCCCACAAGATATTTTCTGGAGATGTTCTGGCCAAGTTGTCTAGCCATCACAACTTGGCCCTTGTCAAAGTTATTTAGATTTTTAAGCTTGTCCATGCCCCCTGCTTCCAGCACATGAACTTTAAGAACTTGCTGTACATTCATTGCTTAAAATATCCCATCCCTTGACAGGTGCTATTGTAATGAGATGATAAATGTTATTCACCTAGCCTGTCAGTGAGTGTACCGTTATGGCTGATGAATATATATATGTAATAAGCAATTTGTATTATTTAGAGCAACTTACAGTGCTATGAAAAAGTATTTGCCCTTCCTAACCTGTTTTTTTACATATTTTTCACACAAAAATTAAATACAATATGCAGTATAATAAATCCTATGTCAGTCATGTGAAAAGTAATTGCCATTATGTTTTTCTTGAGGCATGGTTGCTCTTGTTTGCTCTTCATATTGTTATCTTGCTGCATTTTCCAGTTGCACTTGAACTTCAGATCACATACAGATGAATGGCCATTCTTCTATAGAATTTTCTGAGAGAGTGGAATTCAGAGTTGCTTCAGTTAACTGCCCTGAAGTTACCCAGACCCTGAAGCAGCATAGCATCCTCACATCATCACACTACCATCACCGTGTTTGACTGATAATATAATGTTCTTATTGTGGAATGCTAAGTCAGCTTTGCACCAGAAGCCTGTAACCCCTGCTCAACTCATCAGTCTACAGAACATGAGGCTTTATATTTTGGTAAGCGCTGATTTTTGCCTTGCAGCTTTCTCATTTATACCATTTTGGACAGTCTCTTTCTAATCATGAACAGTTCATAAACAGTGACTTTATATGAGGCAAGGGAGGCTGGTGGTTCCTTAGATGGTTGTCTGGGTACTTTTGTGACTTTGCAAATTCACCATGCTTTTAGTAGAATTTTGGTAGGCAGGCTACTTCTGTGAAGATTTATCACTGTCCCAGGTTTTCTCATTTTGGAGCTAACTGTTCTCATTGTTAGTCCCAAGGCCTTAGAAATGGCTTTGTAAACCTTTCTCATCAACAAAATGTTTTGAACGTTCAGACATTTTAGCTTACTTCACATTGCTGGAAAGAGTCTATTTAAATGAAGTTGAATATATGTAACAATTGTGGCAAATATGCACAAAAGAATACGTCAAGTACAAATACTTTTTCATAGCACTCTGTAGTGGCAGACGAATGTAGTGTGAGGGGTCTAGCTCACACACTCTGATTATCATAACAGTGGTGTTCCTGTCTGAATCAAATCCTAGTCTCCTGTGTGTGATGTGGGGGTGTTATATAGTGTGCTTTAATTTTATATAAGTTTAAAAGTAGAAGAATTCCTAACACTAGTGACTACATGTATGTCCGTGTACACACAAGCTTAAATACACTATAGGAGTTTCGTCCTTCTTTGCTCTTCTGCAAAGAACACTAGATATTGTAATATTACTTTGAGGATTTGGTTGTTTTCAACCACAAGAGCATTGTTAAGGCTGGGTATGTTGATCATGCTAGATAATTAGATCTCTATCACAAACTTCACTCTAACTCATATCAAAGGTATTGGATGATGCCCTTTCACTCCAGAGAATGCAGTTCCACTACTCTGCAGCCTTTTGCTTGGTACCTCTCTAGCCGATGCTTACCACTGAGCACAGTGCTCCAGATCTTCCCAGTCTAATGGCAGTGCTTATTTTGGACGTTATACAAGCTGTGTGCCTGCGTCTGAACAACTGTGTCAGTAATGCCTACACCTTCAAATTCAAATAATATTTCAAATAATTAAAAGCCTTTTTGGACAATTAGTAAAGTACTTTAGGACTAGTTAGTAATTATTTGCTGCAATTTCCATAATTAAACCAAAATCTAAACAGCATTTCATTTTCCATTGATCAGTGAATATCATATAGTCACCAGTTTATCAGGCACCCCTAGTTTGTGTTGCTTGTACTCTCTTTTGTTTGTCTTGCCTGCCTCTGGCTAATATGCATTTCGTTCACCTCATCCTTTTTACTGTAACTATTATTGCTCTCAGTTTATTTTACTCACTGTATTGTTCCTGCTGCTGACATACTTACTTTGACTTATGTTTACTGATTCTCTTTACAGTTTAGAAAAAAGTAATCCCAGTTCTGGCTTCATTCACCTAGCTCCATTCATCTAGCTCCATTCTAAAAAGATTTATTGGCCGCTAGAAGCAGTATTGCAATTCTGCAAAACAACGGTGGTGTTATCAAGTTGTTTTTTGACCTCACCTTAGAAGTGGCCTGCTCCAAGAACTTCTTGGGAGTTGCATAGGCCATGAGAAATTACCACATGTTCTAGGTGTCTGAGATGAACTATGGGATAACAAAGTAGCTAAACAAATTTAATGAGAAGTAAAACAAGGTGTCAAGTTGTTAATGTATGCAATTCTTATAGGTGTCATATAGTGTACCCAAGATAAATATGTGCATCTAGATTGTTATGTTATAATACTTTTGGAATGCTCTGTTTTGTTTTTTATAGGTACAAAGATTAAAACCCCTACGGAACAAAGGCATCTCTTTAATGAGCTTCACTGAACACACTGAATGCCAATGCAGGTATGAAGCAGATATTTAGCTAGAGTCACGGCCGACTGAGTTTTATTACAAAATTGCTAAAAAAAAAAAAATTCTTTTTTCTCTCAGCTGTTTTCTTTTCACTAAGTGTGGCTGTTGCATTTGACTTATGACAAATGTCAAACTCCAAGCCATACTGAGGTTGATTGTTGTATATGTTGCTCTGTGAATGGCTTTTTATTCTGGAACAGAGTTAATGGACACCATTGGGCTGCTCAACTGTAGTTGTTCAGGTGCATTCAGGTCTGTTAAAATTCAAACAAACACAGGATGAGGTAATGTGTTCTCCTTTGTTTCTCGCTCTCTTTCAGGTTAAAGAAAGACATCCAAGACAAGACAGAAAAGTAAGTACAGCTGTGTTTCAGTAAGCATTATCTTCTTTGTGCACAGCAAGACAGTGGTTTCTTTAGCTCCTTTTCTTTTTTTCTTTTTTCTTTAGCTCCTTTCTTTTGAATATATAGTCACATCTGCCAGCATATCTAACCTATTTTCTTTCTTGTCTTGTCTTTTTCCCTTAGTTGTCTTCTTTGCCCCTTCTGTAACATATATTGTCATGTTGTTTGTGATCAGTGACATTTCTCATCCTCATCAGCATCCATATTCAGATTTTGGCCCAAATAATAAACAAATTATTTTAGTGTTTGGAATTACTGAGTGCAGTGTATGGTTGAATAAAGCTTAAGCTAGAAGTAGGACATTTCCATAAATTCTATAACCTCAACTACTTGACAGGTAAATGTCAGGTGAGTTTGAGAAAGCAGGGAAATAACTGGGTTTTTGAGATGCAGTGACTGTTGACGCATAAACATCATCGCCTCTCTGTGTTAAAGTTATTACTACACAGGTGAGTGACACCTGCACAGTCGGTACCCTCTTCCCACATGCACTCTTGAGAGCAGTACTCTCAATTATCTTTTTTATGATCTGAAGTAAAACAGTGAAGTGATAGAGAGTTCATAGTCTCTAATGTTTTTAGTGTCCTCAGATAAGAGTGTGCTCTTTAGCTTACCTCCTACACTTTATGACTTTTCTCTCTAAGTAACTTGGCATACCTTGCTTTTAGGCGCTGTGGAGGTCACTGTCTGTAGTTTGTCTCCTTCTATGTCTCTTCATGACTGGCCTGTGGTGCTTTTGTGGAGTGTGCGATAAAATGTTTTCTGAGTCATGACGATCTGAATGGTGTAGAAGGTGTTGACTGCAATATCTTAAATGCCATCTTTTCTGGTAAATGACTTTGGACATCGAAGATGTTATTCTGCAAAGCTGCAGATGAGGCTTTACTTCACAAATATAATCACTTGTGTTCTTCATCCACTTGTTTTGGTGATTCCATAGAATGATTTGGTTGCTTCCACAATCATTGTTTTGGTTTCTTTATTAATGTAAAAAATGCATTTTTTACATTAACATTTTAAACTTTCCATGGCATGATTTTTTTTTTCATTCTGACTTATTTATGTCTCATGTCATATGTCTCAATTGTGGCTCATGTAATCCATAATGGACCTGTCAAAAATCTCATTGTGTTATTGTGGATAGTGTCATATTCCTTTGCTTATCCATTCAGTTGTCTTTTGTTAGGAATTGGAGGTAATAAGCTTGAATAACTACAAATTAGTCTGGAAGAAGTAATGTGACCTGAGCCAGTTCATGCTACTCCCATTTTTTTCTATACCGCTACTTTTTTCTGCTTGGTTGACCTGTCGCATCATCTACCCCAATTCAGTTGTTGTTCTCCGTTGTTTTTGTTTTGTTCCTTTTCCAGAAAACCCCGGAAGGGCAAAGGGAAAGGTCAAAAGAGAAAGAGAAAGAAAAACCGTGACAAAAAGCGGGACTTGTATGTCACCTCAGCCTTCTCCTCCACCCACCTGCACACGAGTGTTATGCTCTTGGTCATCAAATTAATTTGGGAGGAAATATTTTGCCTCCTTTAATTAATCAACCTATGATTTAAGTAGCATTAATTCACCCTAAGTACCACTTACAATTGTACCTTCATTTTGTTTAAAGTAATTATAACCCAAACAAACTGCAACCTCCAATTCAACCGTCCTCACTGTTAGGGCTGGATTTGTTTATTGGCAAGTGGTAACACTGGTAGCATGTAGAATTTGACTAAGAAGTGATTCTTAGTCCCGGTCCTGGTCCCTGCTCTGCACAATTTAAATTCTCCCCTGCTCACAACACACCAGATGTAACTATTGAACTAATTAACAAGCTGTTCCTGAGTTAAAATAGGTGTTAGAGCAGGAAAAACAATACAACATGGAGGGCAGTGATAGTCCTGAACCAACATTGTGATCCACTGTACTAAAATATTTGTTACTGACCAGTCCCTGGTTTCTTCAATGGTTTCTATTACAATAAATCACCAAAGGCCTTTGCAAATCTAGCTCTATGATTGTTTTTTTTTTTTTTTAAACAAAACGTTTATGGTAACTGAGCACCCCACCCCTTCTCCATTTGCATGGCTTACAAATAATGGTACTAATCTTTGAGGATCTGTGTTAAAATCATGGCTGTGTCAATGCTGAGTCTGTCTTGTGTGCTGTGTCTCAAATGTTATTTTCCTCTATTTGTTTTTTGTATTTTTTGTTCTAAATAGGTCTTCTTCACATTGCTGTCGTGTTTGAAATTTGAGCAGAAAAGTCTGAGATTTTTTTCTCTTTTCTTGTTTTGCCTTTCATTTATTTGTTCCTGTGAATTATATAAGCAAATAGTTTGGTCTGAGATGTTGCTGACTTTGGGGTTTGGCCTTTTTTTTGATGGACATGTGAAACAGCCAGAAAGATAGAAAGATTGAGTTATATATATTTTTTATTGATCTTGTAAATTTGATATTTAGACATTTTTGGAGGCCAGTTTATACTGAAGGCAGATGGGTTTGAAAATTAGATTTACAAAATTAGGTAGGTATGGCATGGTTTAAAGAGCAGGGCTGCAACAAATCACAAAACTTATAGTTCAGATTGTATCACGGTTTTTGAGTCACAGATCATTTTTCAAATCAAAAAAGGGAGACAGACATAAATTTGCTTTCCAAGAACATTAAAAGCAAATAACTTTTTCCCATGGTTTCAGATGAAACAATTTAAGATATCCAATGTTGCAATAAAATCTTCAATATTCACTTGTTAAATTAAAGTGCAATATGAGGAATGGTAATACCACCGAATGGTTATTTGTGGTGACTGGGATATTGCCATTGGGCATCTCTAGCTTCCACTCTGGTACTGCTCCTATCAGTACCTATGCCAGATTTGTTCCTGTGTGATTATCATAGATGGGGCGTGTCTTTAACATCAGATTTTGCATCTCCCCCTCAACAGTGATGTAGTGAGCAGTCACAGTCACGTAGCTTTCCATTGCCATGGAGGTCCATACATCTGTGGTGAGGGCAACAGAAGATGCTTTGGATAATTAATTCCCAATTTTGATCTTTCCTGTTCATAAAGATCTGGCACGATCTTCATACTGAAGTTGTTGTGCAACTGGATTTTTATTGCGTGGCTCAAGTACTTTTACCATATCTTTAAAGCCTCTGTTTTCCACAACAGAGTATGTCTGCAGTGCTAAATATCCCGATAGATTTTGTAATGGCTTTCACCCTGTTTGAATCTGCAGAAGAGGGCAGCATAAATGCCATGCTGAGAAGCTGTTGTGTCTAGCTCCCAGTGCGATCACTGACACACCAGGGTAATGTGAAATTTTAAGCAATTATTACTTTAAAAAAGTAATGGTGGTTCACATGTGGGCCGAACCATGGTAAAGGATCCAGGCAGATCACGGTCAACTACTATCTGCTACACAACTGTTTGTGTTTTGCTTGTCATTTTCATGCTACAGACTTTCTGTTTAGGCCTTTAAAGGTAATTGCATGTTTGAGCTGACCATTATTATTTGAGATTATTACTTTGCAACATTCGTGAGATTTCACATTATCATATCTTCATATGTTTAACTGACAGAATGTGAATTAGGTGTGTTTTGAGCCAGATAATGTGAGCTGAAACCATAAATTACATACAGAACTAGAATTATATATATATAATTATATATATATATATATATATGTGTGTGTGTATATATACACACACACACGCGTCGGGCTCCCTGAAATGATGCACTGCAGAACCAGCGTTAGAAAACACAGTCTCTTTATTGAAAGTCTACAGCAAATGTGAGCTCACCGAGCTCCAAACTCAAACCAAGTACTCCAACCGAAACTAGAAAGGTTCCTGCGCTGGGGAGTCTCTCTTTGTCTCACGAGCCAAGGTACTGTGTAGGGCCAATCCAGCCCGTTCTCGGAATCCACTGTTTAGCTGCAGTAGAAAACCGGCACTCGCAACACCTCACGCCTGTGTGGGGAGATGGAAAAGTCAGTCACTGAGGCTTTGTTAGCCTGAGGGGCTAAAGCTACATG
>JBBPCZ010000136.1:29841615-29858265 GCA_037974445.1 Brycinus macrolepidotus | reverse complement strand
TTTTTTTGTTTTCTTTGCCAACCAAGGTTCAATCAACAGTTTCCCCCATTACCAAAATCCAAAGGTCCTTTTTTATTTTCACATCCACAAAAACCTCAGAAACTTAATTTTTTTATTTAAAGATCTTTTCAAGCTCCTTTATCTGTATTCTGATGAGCAACCTGTGTTGCATTTCTGTTGTGTATAACTGATATTACCAGACAAAAGTTCTCTCTCACGTCTACATCCTCACCATCAACAGGAAACTGGTGGTTTCTTCATACACATTCCTACAGGTTTTCCAGATTTTCTGCTTTGAGTATCATGTCATGTCACATATGATCCTGATGTTTCTTCCACCAATCTTAAATCCTTGATGATATATTCAGCATAAAGGTTCAACAATGCCTTTTTTTTTACCAAGGTAGCCAAATTTAAATTTAGAGACTAACTTAAATTTTGCCTAAAACTTAGAATGCCTCATTAAAGTCAAATGATATCTAATGTGTATATGTGAGAAAGGCTTCATACATATTGTCACCTAGAACCAAACCGCTTATCTCCAAAATTATCTTTATTGTAGAAGGCAAAAAGTTCTGACTTTCAATGTAAGTATATGTAACAACATATACTAACATATACATATGTATATCTGTCTATCTATGTATCTGTCTGTAAGTATATCTGTCTGTCTGTCTGTCCATTTATTTATCTATCCCCCTACCTACATCCCTATATATTTTTTTCTTCCTTATCATGCCAGAATATCTCCTAAAATTTTTTATTGCTTACCAGTTTTTTCTCTGGAATCTACAGATTTTCTGTTTGCCCCTTCTCATTACTGTCATCACGCTTGGCAATATATTGCTGTGCCTTTTGTTTTTGCCTCAGTGAAAGTACGGTGGGAAAAATGTCTGCAATTCCTGAAGACGATAGCGGAAGGTAGATCCATCCTGAACTTTCTACTTAGCCTAAAAATCGTTAAGGAGACTGTGACCTTTCATATGCATGTAAAATAAATATCATTGAAAATTAATGACACAATCTAGTTATTTTGACAAAAATTCCTTAGGTCGAATTAGATTTTTGTCTGTGTTCTGTAAAGTCTGTCCAGCTTCACAACAGTAAATATGAAAGAATACATTTGTGGGCAGTGCATGGAAAGGTCAGTTCTAGCTGTAGCACCTTGAAGAATGTCATGGTAGATCCATCCTCCACTACACCGTAAGGGATCTTGGTCTGCTTGGCCAGGTCATCAGCTGAGTCAATAGGAGACTCCATTCTCTCCACGGTAAGAAAGGCGGCCAGGTTGGCCGTGTAAGAAGAAATGATGATCAGAGTGAAAAACCACCAGATACCTCCAACTATCCTAGTGGACAGAGCCTTGGGCATCAGCTCAGACCCTGTCAGTAAGAGTAAATTGCAGAGGACAGCAGAATATTGAAAAAGGAGAGAACAGAGAAAAGGCAAAGGGAGTAATTTTATCTGGTGAGTATCGTTCCTTCATTAAGATCTAAGCTTTTACACCATTGTTACCTATTTAGTGGTTCTCAGTCTTTTTTGGAAGTGACCTTAAAGGCTGCGTTTCATAGGTCCTTATTTAACAACCTTCTTGGACAACACAGTGTTGGAAGATTTCCTCTGCAGTGTATTTCTGTTGTAAACACAAACTACTCTGCTGTTTCTGTGGGTATTCCCTAGTGTGTTGCGGGCCAAAATGTATTATTATCACACACAATTATCATACACAGAAAATTTTGCGACATATTTAATTATCACATAATGTTCATAAATATAAAGCACTTAAGTTAGCTGCTTTTGTAATGACTGCTGTACTCAGGGCCATACGTACATCAACAAGCCACTTTATTAGGTATGCCTCCCTTTTATCTACATTCAATGTCCATTTTAGCTCCACTTTTCATACAGGTGGACCTTGTGCTCCTGTTTCTGACACGGGAGTGGAATGCCAGTGTGTGCAGCACACACACAGTAACATGCCACTACCCTGTCAGTTTCACTGCGTTCTTGAAAATGATCAAACGCTCAAAGAATACCTGCTCACTGGTGTACCAAATGATGAAGAGAAATACTTGGACTACAGTCTGTAATTGTAATCTACAAAGAGCACCTATATGGTAAGTGAAGCTGAGAAAATTAACAGTGAATGAAGGTAAGAGGACAGAATGTAGTGGCTAGTGCAGCTTCTGGTTTTAAAGATGCAAAACCGGTGGCAGTAAGTTGCTAAAATGCACATGAAATAAATCCATTCACCTTTTTGTGGATTCCTTACATGTTTTGTGCAGCCCTTTTTTAAATACATATGCATGACCCGTAAACTGCGGATTTAGGCGATTTCGTACATAACATGCAGGCAGAATCTGTACGGGCCCTTGGTAAGTGTGGTGGGTTGTAATGATAGTGTGGTATAATTGATGTTAGAGATGTTATAGTCATCATTAAAATATTTATGATAAAAAATATTGGTCTATGTCCATTCAGCAACTACGTAGTGACACCCTAGGCTGAGAACCCATGTATCAGAATACAAAATGCACTCCCTCTGCAGCACAGCCACGCAGAGACCTTTAAGAGGCAGGTGATCAAATAAAGGCAGAGGGACCAGTGATCATCAAAACTGGGTTGAGGGTACTGAAAAATCTAGTCTGAAAAGTGGCTGAAAAATTTTTTTTCAACCATGGGACACCTTGTGAAGTAGCCAACCAGCTCATAAAATTTTTTTGAACACCTAAAACAAGTACCGCAGATGTACTCCATGAGAATAAATGAATGTAAAACTGTGTCAAAACTTTTAAACATTTTCTCAACATTTTACATGTATTATTTTACTCATCTACGTTAATATTTTACTCACTCAAATACTAAATACTCAAGTCTAATTTATGCTTCTGGAGAAAAGTGTCAGCTCCTAAGTGACTCAGTACATAAATAATGGGATAGCTTTAGTATCAGTTGAGCATTTTAATGCAGCTGCTGTCATCTGTCACAGAAATGTTGGTTGATTGAAAACATGTCACATAAAACCAAATATTCTAAAACATACTTATACACTTATCAATGAAATTTGCTCAATATTTTCATTCAGCCATTTTCTCCCAAAGCATAATTAGGCTGAATAGAATAGAATAGAATAGAATAGAAGAAAATAGAAGAGAAGAGAATAAAAGTTGTAGTTCATTCTACAACTCCGTTAGCAAGCTGGTTGGATTCTATCATGTACCCAAGGTAACTTCATACCCTGTCACCACCAACCACTGACCTCTATGGGGCAAACAACAGAGGCAAGGGACTCTTTGGTGTTCACTCACTAGAGTACACTGTGTAGTAAGGCAACATATATCTATGAATTGTTAAAACAACACCGTACTACGTTATAACCAATTTGGACGCTAAGGTTTTTCACAGCATCATAGATCATAGATATTCCCACCTTACTGTTTCTGAATTGTTCTTCAGAATTTACATTTATAAGAGCTAAAAAAACAAGTATAGTGCAAATATAATTCAGTGGCTTGCATTTTATGCATTTGGTAAAATTTTCCAAGGCCTGTGGAAAACATTTTAACAACAATGTAAATTACACAGTACAATTATATAATATGTAGTATTATATCAAATTAAAATAGTAAATCCCACAGTAATCTTAAATTTTGTAGTGTACACTCCATGTCTGTGGTTCAACTTCTTGGAGTTCTTCAGTCTGGACAGTGTACATGTTAGAGGTCACTGCTTCTAAAAACTTGAACTGAACTCAGCTCTACACTGAAAGAGTTTTCTTAGACAATGGAAAATTCTGTGGCCAATTGCTCTCCAGAAGTAGAAATAAAGAATTCTGGAGTAAATAAGCAAACACAGGTGCATCAGAATTTGTTACTCTGAATCCATATTTGTAACAATGTAACTTGAAGGACAGCATAGTGTTAATAAATATGAAGTATCAGTCTGCCACTAGTGATTAATAATATTGCTTGTCTATCACTGCAGACCAACTTGGTCTTAGACACTTGTGTGAGGTAGAGACACAGTCCCTTGCAGTCTGCAGTACCAGCATTAAAACATAAGGGGGCCCCAGAGAGGCCTGGTGCGTGTGGATCCGTTAAATAAGGGCAGCAGGCTGAAGCATCTACCTTGTTGCATGAGAGCTCCAACTCCGAACCAGAAACTATTTAGCAGAGTGAAGTTATTCTCCACCATGTCAGAATCTGGATTACAGGGATGAGGGTTGTACCACTCATATGGGCTGAACCTGATACAGAGAGAAACGAGAGATACAGGAAGGTTGTAGAGTACAGAATGTGTATAACTGCCATACAAAACTGACATACATGATCACAGTGATTCGCACACAGACATACAGTCAGTTGTCAGTTTATTAGGTACAGTTCCTTTGTAGCTACGCTCGTTAGCCATTTTATCAGAAATATCTACCATATATGTACACTTACACGATTACAGTTAGTCTACCCCATATAATCATGCAGGGTTTTTACACTTACAGGCCAATTTACTAGACACACCTACCATCTTGTAGGTTTACAGTTTGAGACAGCAGCACCTCCAATTCCATTAATAATTTGTTATCCTCTAACCCTTCATTAGCGGTCAGTCTTTGAGCACAGGACCAGTGCTGCATGTGCCTGATACATGTATACCAGCACAACATAAACTAACATGCCGCTACCATGCCACATATTAAGAATGATCTACCAATGAGTGGTGGGTGGGGATGTATCATGCAACAATAGATACATTACGTAACGGTAAATATAAAAAGTGCATCAATATGTAAGATGTTTCTGATAAAATGTCAAAGAATGTAGATTCAAGACAGATGGACCTCATAAAGTGGCAACTGTTAAATACTTTAATAAGTTCTGTCTAAAGAGTGGGCATTAAACTTTTGTCCTGATATTTAATGCTGAAAAGGTCTTTAAAAGACCATACGTCTTTAAAGAGAGCAACAGATTTGTTATATATGAAAAAATGTTCTATATTCAGTATCTGAGGCTCTGATTATTAATGGCCAATTTTGTCCAGAGTTGTCAGAATCCTAAAAACATCAGGACAGCACATGAACAAAATCAACACAAAAGCTTTTTACCATGGCCGTCCCAGTGCCCTGATTTAAGTCCATTTGAAAACCTTTAGGTTTAGCACAAGAAGAAAGTGCACATGAGGACTTTGCAAGATCTGAAGAGCTTCTGCATTGAGGAATCTGTGTTTGTGGAGTCTTATCAGACATTACAAGAGAAGACTGCTCTGATGTGCTGTTCTGCTGACAAAAGGAGGGTTAAACAAAATATGAAACAAGGGAGTGTCAATAATTACAACACATGTTTTCCAGAATACATATTGTTATGTCCCTTCAGGACTCTATTCCTAACAACCACTAAGAACCTAACCCTGTTCCTGGACATTAGTCTTTTGCCTGTTGAAATAAACATATATACTTTTTATACTCTGAAACTGGGCCTGCTCTGGTCTGTTCATGACACATATTGTCATTACTTGTGACTTTTTTTCTAATGGGCTCGCATGGAATTTATATTTTTTTCTTTATTTGCTGAGAAAAGACAATATTTGATAACCATTAAAAGGGAATTTTCATATTAACGTATTGACATATTAAATAAGGGTGCCAATAATTATGCAGAGGACTGTAAATATTTCATGTCTAAAGAGTGGGCATTTTGACTTTTGTCCAGACTAAAGAGTTAAAAAGGTGTTTAAAATACCTCTTTAAAGAGAGCAACAGAATTGTTATATATGAGTAAACACTCTGTGTTTAGTAGCTGAGACTTTATCCAAAGGAACACTAAGTGAAATAACAGACATTAAATGATTAAACAGTACATACTGAGATAATGTATCTTAGCACTGAAAGCCACACAAGTGACGTCTCCTGGTGCATTAAAATTCATGAGCTGAGTGGAAACCCATCAAGCAAGCATATGTTAAAGCCTAATGACGCAGTGATTGGGAATTCAACTTTTTTTGAACAGTTGAAGACTGAAATTAGGTTAAGACTGAAATTATCCCATATACATTTACTGTAATAAAAATAAACTAGTTCATGTAAAATCTGAGATATGAACCAAATAACATTCAGTTAATTTGTTAGCAGATGATACAGAACAATGATACAGAGCAGATGAATCAATTCTGATGCACATACCACAAATTTCACATCTGCTCACTTACTCTGTTCTGAGGGAATCCTAGTTCATTAGGCTAATCAGGAGCATTTAGGTGAGCATTACTTTGAGAGAAGGCACCAAGGACTTTGTCATTTAACTCTTCTAGATAAAACCAGTCCTGATGAGCATGAGTTATTACTGCACATTATTCATTCATTTTTTAATCAAAATACATTCATGGACATTTATATAATAGTCTAATGATTTTGAGGATTCAGGACTTAGAGCTGCATGAAAATAGAGGCTACATCCATAAAAAACCTCAGTGCAGTCATAAGTAGCATGGTAATGTTAAATCTACGAGGCAAATCTGGAAAAACTGCATCCCTGGGCAAAACTGCTACATTGAAAAATGTGATGCACTGACTATACCAGGTATACATATGTACATAATTTCTCATTTTACTAACCTTTTTAGTTCATTTATAGATTCAACCTCTGGTACTTTGCCAGAGGTACACACAGCATCTGACATCTGGCCATAACTATTACTATTACTATTACTATGGGAAATCTGTAATTTACACTTTGACTGACTATCCAACCATCCAAGTGTGATTTATCTGTCTGTTGGGTAATTTTACTAAGCCGTCTCTGGACTGAAAAATGCTATGGCTTCTCATCTTTAAAGTTTCTTTAACTTTCAACGTTTTACTTGGATGGTTTAGTTGAAAGAAAATGAGATATTTTTGAATGTTTGCCAGTAGATATACCATTTTCTGGTTTTATTTTCATTTTGATAACCTCGTTTTAGCAATTGTCTGCCGAGTGTACTCTAATTACCCAAAATCAGTAATAGTCAAATGCCCCTTCTTGTCAAAGTATGTGGTTCTTTGCCAGGTTGAACACAAAACATTTTAGACTCTCTAACAATGGTCTGATATTGTGTGACAAAAATGCTCAGGTTTAATTAGATCTGGTCAAAACCAACCGAGAGGCATAAAATTTGCTTACTCCATTTTCTGAGTTGCATATTCTAACCAGGGTCATAGGGGATTCCCTGGCTGGAAATTGAAGCCAACAGTGCTAACCACTGTGCCAGTGTGTCACCCAAATTTGCATAATCAAAAGTAAAATATTACTAATAATGTAAAATGTAATATAAAATGTCACAAACACAGCCTATTGTGCATGCATAATCTCTGAGAAAGAAACATTTTTGTTTTGGTTGGGTGTTTTGAATCGGGCAAGGCCCGAGAAACAAGTCTAGTCCAGAACAGGCTTAGATTTTTTCCATCTACCAATATCATCCACAATCCAAACCTGAAATATTTTAATCAGCAACATGTAAAAGGTTCTGCTCAAAGAATTCCATAGACTTACCTGTTATACCCCTAAAGATTACTTTTCTATGCATATTCTGAACCAACTTAGATGACAGTTGTGGGTTTTCTGTTTAAAGATCATAGTGCCAGTAACATTGAGAGCCAAGTCTTAACCACAATTCTTCTGAGGGCTTTACAAATGTCCCACCACTCGGAAGAGTTGAGATTAATGTGTGCTGCCCTGATTTTGAAAGTGAGCCCCCCCCCACACACACACACACACATGCATGCATATATATATATATATATACACACACACACACACACACACACACACACATAGACACACACACTCTTTAAAAACAGTGCCACATAAACAAGGTACATGGGGGTAAATTACATATTAAAAATATAAATAACTTTTTCATAATGTAAAGGTTCTTTACTAATTTTAAGATTCTTCCAAGAAATTTTGTTATTGAAGTTATTTAAACTTTAAAAGGTTCTTCACATTCAAATATCTCTTTTACAAAAATAGTTTTCAAGAATCTGTTGAAAGGTTCCTTAGAGAATAAGAAATGGTGCTTCTATGGGATCATTGCACAGAACCTTATCTGGCACCTATGTTTTTAAGAGTGTAGACTAATGTGTTACACTCAGCATGCACTGAGCTAAGTGTTACATACTTCTTTACAAAAGTAACTAACAAAGAAAAGGTCTTGATGGCCTGACAAATGTAAATGCAGCTAGCAAACTGCCTGCATATGTGCATTGCAGTAAACACAGGACAGATTGAAAGGAGAAAAGAAAAGGGAGCAACTGAAATGAAAGGTGACTGTAGTCATTTTTATGTCATGTTATTTAATTTTACTGTTTATTTATACCATAATGTTTTAGTTTCCAATGTATTGCTAATTTGCTTGTATAAAGCATGTTGGTATTTATAAATATATAAATATAGATTATTTTTTCCCTTCTTCTTTTTAATATTTTAAGTTCTAGCAATTACCTAGAACTTAGGATAGACTCACTGAAATTATTTCAGTTCAAAGCAACAATAGAGGAATTAGAAGGGACAGTAAAGGGACTTGAGGGAGAAACATTTGTGGAAAAAGTAATTTTATAGTAAAAAAATTAAACACGATCAAGGCTCTTGAAGGTGAAATAGTTTTATAAGAGCTCAGTAAGCCACAATTCAGAGTTAAAAATTTCTAACAATTATGCTAAAATCTGCAAAAATCTTTGCTACTTGTTGACAACATTTTTTTTTTTCACCACTAAACTTGACATGTTACCTGGCTATGACAAACAGCACACAACTGACACCCAAGTAAGCCAGCAGAATATACATCCAGATATCGGGAGAGAGAGGGTTGAGAAAAGAGAAGACCCCAGGGTTGGTGCCATTGGGTTTGCGGTACAGGATGCTGATGCCCAACGTCATGAAGGGCTTCGAGAAATCAATCACCTTCTCCCTCACATATGTTATGGCCAGAGGAGCCACCGCCAAGTCTGCTTTCTGTCAAACACATAAAACGACAGTACTAAGAAAGTGACTTTTTTTTTATTCGTTCATCAGCCCTTACAATTTACTATATATGTAAATATGTAAATATGTATATTGCTGCTGTTGGAACAAAATCTTGTATTTCCATTTTTGTTGTTTTTCTTTTTACTTTTATACATGAGTTGAAAACACCAACTGACCTTATGTTATGGTTGGCGGCCGCTAGAGGCCGTCCTTTTCTGTTAGTAGTTAGGTCTTTTATTTTGACATGTTTTGTGTACACCAGCTTTGAGTTAAATGTATCATTAGTTTCAGCTGTCCGGTGTTTTTGGGAAAGTGATGTTTAGTTTTCATTGGTTCATGTTTTTTTGGGTTTGTGTATTTAGGTCAGTATGAATGGGCCCTTAGTTGTCGGTCCACTGACATTCTACCTACGTTCCTGTCTCTAGTGGTTTGGTTTATGTTTAGGCCCTTGTGCCCTT
The DNA here is from genome assembly GCA_037974445.1 of Brycinus macrolepidotus. Lineage (NCBI taxonomy): Eukaryota > Metazoa > Chordata > Actinopteri > Characiformes > Alestidae > Brycinus > Brycinus macrolepidotus. The sequence continues at coordinate 29,848,814 of JBBPCZ010000136.1, read as the reverse complement.
TTGTTTTGGAAATAAAGAGTTATAGAGAATGGAAGTCTGCGTCTGCGCCTCCCTTCACTCCCTGGAGACAGGCTGCAACATGACACCTTTACATTGTTACTTAACTACACCAAAGAGATAAAAACGAAACAGGCTGCTCTAACTAATCATCTTTCAGCTGATCACACGCAGCAAAACTGAGGATTTTATCACAAATTTTTGTAGTGGCTTTCCTCAGCATCTCATGCTCTTATTACAATGTCCATTAATAATATCTCTGGAGAAAACCTTGTTCCTATAACCCATGGTCTCTTCCATCTTACTCTGACATCAGCTCTCAGGTCAAAGACAATGTGCTGCCATTGCAATGCACATCAGTTTTGGGGATCGGACAAAGGTGTAACATAACAGAATTTTATTTGCATCTATTTTACTAGATCTCACCAAGATCACTTGACCTCTTAAGCTTACAGTGAATAATAATCACCAAGAGAAAATTCAGTTCCTCGTGTTAGAACAAGATAACCCAACTTTAGTACTGGGGTTGCCGTGGCTAAAACAGCACAACCCCCAAATAGATTGGGAAAAAGGGTAAATTGTAGCTTAGTCCCCCTCACGCCACGCGTCATGTCTTAAACCATCGATTCACTCTCACGTCACGTCAATAGAAAGTCCGTTAGCTCATTTACCGGTGAATATTCCAAGTCAGTATCACAACCTCAAAGAGGTGTTCAGTGCCTCTAAGGTGACCCATCACCGGCCGTGGGACTGTGCGATAGGTCTCCTTCCAGGCACTTAACCACCTCGGTGTCGAGTCTATCTATTGTCTGAGGCGGAGACTAAAGCGATGGAAGACTACATCACTGAGGCGCTTTGACAGGGGTTTATTAGCCGGTCCACGTCCCCTGCATCGGCCAGCTTCTTCTTCATTGAGAAGAAGGATGGTGGACTCCGACCCTGTATTGACTACCGGGGGCTCAATCCGGTCACATTGAGGTTCCCAGACCCTCTTCCGCATGTGCTCTCAGCCATAGAACAGCTTTGTGGGTCGAGTATTTATACTAAGTTCGACTACAACCTGGTGCAGATCCAAGCAGGTAACGAATGGAAGAGGGCCTTTAGCACCACCTCCGGCCATTACCATTATCACATAATGCCATATGGATTGCTAAATGCTCCGTCCTTCTTTCAATCGTTCATGAATGACGTCTTCAGAGACATGCTAAACAAGTTTAAGGTCGTCTACTTAGATGACATCCTTACATCCTTATTTACTTAAAGAACCTATCAGAACATGTAGTGCACGTCAGTAAGGACCTCCGTTGCCTGCGCGCCCATGGGCTGTACGCAAAGGCAGAGAAGTGTGAGTTCCATGTCCGGGAGCTCTCCTTTCTCGGTTACAAGATAGGGCCAGATGGGGTTCATACTACCCTTGCTACAGGGCATCCCGGAGTCCAGAGAACTGTAGCGTCGATTAGCTGAAAGTACTGGTGGCCCAACCTCAGGAAGGATGTGGAACAAGCTGTCTGATCCTGTTCAATTTGCATGGTCACTAAGGTGCCACGTGTTTTACCTGATAGATTACTTCCCCTGCCAGTTCCACGGAGGCCACATAGCTGTGGACTTTGTAACGGACCTCCTAAACTCTCAGGGATACACTACCATCTTAGTGGTCGTCGACCGGTTTTCTAAGGGTGTTCGGTTCGTCCCTCTCAGTTCCCTTCCCTCCGCTTGGCAAGTAGCTGAGGCTCTGTCCTGTTCATTTTTAGGTGCTATGGCATACCGGAGTATATTCTGTCAGATCGCGGACTCCAGTTCATCTCAAGGGTATGGTCAGCTTTCTTTAAAAAACTGGGGTTTGCCGTCAGCCTGACCTCAGGGTACCACCCTGAATCCAACAGTCAGACTGAACATACCATTCAAGATCTTGGCAGATTCCTCTGGGCCTATTGTCATAGTTGCCAGAATGACTGGGCAGAGTACCTCGGCTGGGCGGAGTACGCCCAGAACTCCTAGCGCCACTCTGCCACTGGCCTAATGCCTTTTGAGTGGGTACTGGGGCGTCAACCTCCGCTCTGCCTGTGGGACGGTGAGCCTACTGATCTGCCCAAGGTGGACGGGTGGTTCAGGAGGCCAGAGCAGGTTTGGGAAGGTGCACACACCTGCATCACTTGAGCAGTTCAGCGATTCAAATGACAAGCCGACGGGCGTAAGAGGGAGGCGCCGGAGTACCGGACTGGTGATTGGGTATGGCTGTTGACATGGGACTTACGTCTCTGTCTCCCTTCCAAGAAACTGTTCCCAAAGTATCTAGGCCCTTTCCTAATAGAGAAAATTATCAATCCTGTGTCTGCCAAGCTGGAACTACCCTCTCGTGTTAATCCTGTGTTTCATGTCATCACCACTGGCTTCCTGAGCAAGACCCTTAACCCCAAGTTGCTCCAGGGAGACTGTCCCCTGTAGTTAGAGAATGAAAATCGCTTTGGATAAAAGCGTCTGCTAAATGCCATAAATGTAAATGTCTCTCTCCTCAGGCCAGTAGTTCAGGGACCACTGGATGCTGGAGAGGTTAACCCCACACTCTCTGAGGCGGTGGAGGTTGAGGTAGCCCCCGCCTATCGGGTTTGTGAGCTCCTGAACTCCCGGAGGAGACGGGGTCGTCTGCAATACTTGGTGGACTGGGAGGGTTATGGAGAGGAGAGGAGGTGGGTCCTGGCTCTGGACATCCTCAGTCAAGAGTTGATTGAGGAGTTTCATTGTGCCCTGCCAGATTGCCCAGCTCCTCGCCCCCGTGGCTGTCCTCCCAGCCAGCCATCCCAGTCTGGGGGTATGGGTCTCCCTGGTACCCGTCCGGGTCCTGGTATGGCAGTGGAGTCTTCTCGCCCCCCTCCGGAGGCCGGTGTTTCAGGTTGGGGGTACTGTCACATCCGCGCCGCCTTCGCCATGCCTCCAGCATTCGCAGTCACCGGAGTATTGAGGTTTCAGTGTGGACTACTCTCTGATGCTTTCTAGTGGACTCGCCTTGCTGCTAAAGGATAGCCATTGTCGCTAAGCAGTAAGGAGTCCTGCCTTTAGATCTAAGCCTTGTGAACTCTGATTTGGATATCTCTGTCTCTCGTGTTTTCTAGTAGCACCCAGCGCGGCAGAAGCGCCTTCAGGCTGGGATTCACCATGTATAACTCCAGCAAGGGTTGGAGCGTCTGAACTATAGTGTTTCCCTAGGCTCCAAAGGGGAGCTGGTTCAGTCGGATAGGAGGACCCTTCCCCTGACGGTGCAGTTCCCTCAAGCCAAGCCAAAAGAATGCGAGAGTGCTTATGTCCTCACATGTCTGTTTACGTGCTTTGTGTTATTAAAAGCTATCTTGATTTGAGTTAACTCCTGCATTTGTGTCCTCCTTCCCTGAGGCGACACGACATATTAATTCATTCATCCATTCATTATCTGTTCAATAAGTTATATCATGATAATAAGCTATACATGCATATGGAAGAGATTAAGTTGAAAATGCTGAAATATTAAAGAGTTTACTAACAGTATTGATATACAGAGAACCAAAGCAATATTTTTACAGTGCAATTATTAAAGCCCCTGTCACTTTGGCTTTAGAGTTTACAACAGCAAAAAAAAATCTGTCACAAAAAGCATTTGCCAGTGTTATATTCAAGAAATATATATATATATATGTATATATATATATATATATACACAATTTAATACTAGTTAAACACAAGATCGCATAATAACCCATGAGACTGATATGCTATAATGTCTCAAAAAGACTCACTCTGACTGGATTTCTGCCTACCTAGACACCAGCAATAACACAGAAGTAAGTTCAAGATGTAAATCTCAGTCTGTGTTTAGTGATTTGTAATTATAGTGAGTTTTACATATGCTAAGTTTATATTTGATTGCAAACTTAGTGGCCAACAGCGAAATAACTTTGATAGGTGAACATAAATCTTGTACAAGTTTGATGACTCGAAGGTTTTTTCTGCTGTATTATACTAAATTCAGACCATTCATATCTTTAAGCAGTTAGCTTTATATCAAAAAATCATGACTTGTAAACCTTCCTCAGTGACAGTTCCCTGAAGCTGACTAAAGAGGAGAAGGACCACCCAGCTTGTTATCAACGCTCAGTTCAAAAGCCAGCATCTCTGATGGTATGGGGGTGCATTAATGCATACGGTATGGGCAGCTTGCACATCTGGAAAGGCACCATCAAAGCTGAAAGGTATATCCAGGTTCTACAGCAACATATGCTCCCATCCAGATGACGTCTCTTTCAGGGAAGACCTTGTATTTTCCAACATGATAATGCAAAACCACATCAATTACAACATCATGGCTTCGTAGAAGAAGGGTCCAGGTACGGAATTGGCCTGCCAGAAGTCCAGATCTTTGAAAACATTTGGCGCATCCTAAAACGAAAAACACGGAACGACACGGAAGACCTAGGACATTCTAGCAACTAGAATTCTATATCAGACAAGAAATGACATCCTAATTTTTACCTAATTACCTAATTTTTGTCTTAAAATGATACATTTTCTCAATGTAAACATTCTTTGTTTTCTATGTTCTGTTATGAATAAAATATAGGTTTAAGAGATTTCCATATCATTGCATTCTGTTTTTATGCACAATTTGCACAATGTCCCAACTTCTTCGGAACTGGGGTTGTATTAGTAGACTAATTAACTAGTTATAGAACTAATTGCTGTCTCCCCTTTCTCTCTCTTTTTCTCCTCTCTCTCTCTCTCTCTCTCTCTCTATACATGTGTGTGTGCATGTATGTGTGTTTGAGTGTGTGCTCAGACACAACAAATGTGCAGAAATGCAGAAACAAAACTTGAAAAAATGAAAACAATTCACTAAACCTGTAAAGTGCTAACCTTCTGTTAAGCTTTCTGTGCATTATCTACTTTGACATTAGGTATGTCTGTGATTGGATTGCATTTAACAAACCAAAAATAAAAATTGTAACTGTCATATAAGTTTATAATGTTAAGTTTCTTTCTTCAAATGTTTATCTTAAAGTTGAAATTGAATTTGTTATAATATTGTCAATGTTTTGGCTTGTTGTTGCTGTCATTGACATCATTGTTATCTATCTCAAATAATACTGGTCATGGAGTCCTGCCTTCCATCAAGTTTCAACCACTTTCTGCCACACCTCAAGTTAATTAAGTGCTAATTAAGGATGGAACTAAACTGTCATAACGTAGATCTCAGGAGGATTGTTAGTGAACACTGATTTGGACTTCTTAAATAGTATTTCATGAAGCAGCCAGCAGGTTCAAATGTGAATACATCAATAATTACAGATACACCAATACCACTTTTTGCTTTTTGATTCCAATACTCATTCGAAGGTAACAGTGGATTATTCTTCTGAAATGTAAATTTACAAAAAGTAAATTTAAGTTGAAAATATTTGACTCGTACTATACTGGTGTTATAGATTTTTTTTACTACTAGATGTCTCAAACTGGAAATAGTCTGCCACCACTGATATTGTTTCTTGCCTCAGGTAGGGTTTCAGATGTTAACCATTTTGCACAAACTGACACTCTGCTCACTGCTGGGCTTGAGCAGTGCTATAACATTAGCACATGTGCACTGTAGATGTGCATTAGCACATGTGCACCAGTCTGAAAACGATCCACCTGACAGTTTTGCAGTTTGGGTCTGGGTCAAAGCTGAATTTGATTTGAGTGCAGTGTCTTGGAAGCAAAACAGAATGGCAAATCCCCCTATAAGCAAACAATGGCATTGCTAGCACAAAACATTTATGCCACTTGTCATCTGCAAGTGCCGTTATGGTCTAGCACCTGGCACGAATGCAAAATCAGTAATGTGCATGAAAATAAAAACTGCACCATAGTATCAGTATTCTCTAGTGATGATACCAATACTGATCTGTGCAAATCTAGCTAGTAGCTACAATGTTAAAAAGCATTTTAACCACAGAAATGGCTGCCTATAAAATTAATTGGGCATTTCAAAATGATAAAGGAATAACTGAAACTGATACTAAATGCAGTATATCCAGAAATGCCACCAGTTCCACCACAAGATGAGGAAAGAGACAGACACCTTTACAACATGGTTAGGATTGTTATAGTGAAATTATGTATAATTAAGAGAGAAACAGTTCAGTGTGCTCAAACAGTGCGCAGGTGCGAGCCTGCTGCAGCATGTTATGTCTGCTCCGTGTCTCATCTTCGTATTTTTTTTTTAAACTTTCTTTATTTTCAACAGTTATTTCTGCGTTTCTTTTGTTTACGGTTCTTTGTTTGGGCTTCCCGCACGTTGCTAATGCTAAAGCAGCTAACGGCAGCAACCAGGTCTTTATTTACACCCGCGAACAGCTGATTTCGCTGAGGCAGGATGCTCCGGAGCACTGCGGGGTCCTCTCGGACATCCCCTTGGAGATACGGAGGGGAAGGACCAAGAAAGGATGCCGTGGAGGAGCAAAAGTGCAAGGGACAAGAGCAACGAGGAATGGAAAACAGTCTGGGAGTGGGGAAAGACCAAGAGAGTATGTCGTGGAGGAGCAAAAGTGCAAGGGAAAAGAGCAACAAAGAATGAGAAACAGTCTGGTGGAGTGGGGTAGTAGCCTAGTGGGTAAAACACTTGCCTGTGAACCTGATGACCACAAACTTGCAGATTCAAACCCCCACTTTCAACTATTGTGTCCTTGAGCAAAACACTTAACTCTCAGTTGCTCCAGGGGGACTGTCCCTGTAACTAATGATTGTAAGTTGCTCTGGACAAGGGCCTCTGCCAAATGCCCCTTTACCTCTACCTGGTGAGCAGGAGGAGACTGCACAAACCATACCTCCCATCTGTTGTTACAGGCAGCGTGAGGTCACTGGACAACAAACTGGACGAGCTTATGACATGGGTCAGACACAACAGGGGATTTTGTGAGTGCAGTTTGATGTGCTTTACTGAAACATGGCTGCATAATTGTATTCCTGACTCTGCCATGGACGTTGCTGGCTTTTCGTGTGTTCGGGCAGACAGAACTCAGTGCAAGAGTGGAAAGAGCAAGGGGGGAGGACTCGCTCTCTTTGTTAATGAGATGGCGCCACCCGGGTCACATTGTGATTAAGGAATGTGTCTGCAGCCTGGACATTGAACTGTTAGCAGTGGGACTACGTCCATACTATCTGCCCAGAGAGTTCTCACACGTGATCGCCATTGTTGT